>JAMKQA010029674.1:0-22869 GCA_024699735.1 Posidonia australis
GTTGCTTCTGAATCGGCTTTTAGTTGGGGACGTAGAATCATTGATGATACTCGCTCTCAGTTGACTCCTGATATGATAGAGGCTTTAGTTTGTACAAATGATTGGTTGTCATTGCTTTCTGAGAAATTAAGTAAGTTAATTGTTAATAGTTAATACTTATTTATTTTGATTTTTATTATACAATCATCAAACATTATATCTAACTTTTTTTTTTGTTTTGCTATTGATAGACACCGTTGCTACTGAGTGAGATTAACTATTGGTATTTAAGTGTTTTTTAAAATTAAGTCATTCATTTATTTTACTTTGAGCATGGTATATGTACATTTACTAATCAAGTTATTTTTCCTTTTGTAGGTGTGATTATGAGAATGACACAAACTCTAAGTCTAAAGGATTTAACAACTTGGAATATTTTGCTGTTTATTTGTGTTTGAACTTATGTTATTAATTTTTTGTTTAAATATAACTTGAACATTTGTTATTGATTTGTGTTTGAACTTATAGTCCATTTATGTTGGATGAGAATTGTACTTATTTGTGTTTGAACTTACGGTCTATTTATGTTGGATGATAATTGAACCATATGTGAATGATATAGTGATCTTCAAAAGTCCATTAGGAACATGTACACTACATCTCTATATGCATCACTTGTTTCTGTTATTCATAACAAGAATAGCACATTGGTAATGTTTCTGAATTCTCTATCATGGTTTATGAATTCCATTTCTGAATTCTCTAATTTATTATTATTGTTATTATTGTAAACAGGATTGTCTTTTTTGACAAAGATGCTGTAATCATCGGAATGGAGGTGAGATTATCTTTACTAAGTGACTTATAATGTTTTTGGTTCCCAATATCTTTACTAACATTGTATTGTTGCTTTTAGGCTATTGTTAATGAGGATGCTTCTGGCCCATAAGTTCTGGGGTTGTTCGACGATATTGAAGCTGAAGTTAGAGACATTGATTGAAGTTTTCCATTAAATGACATATTGGTAACCATGGACTGACCTTTTTCTACGATTCACAACTTCTTTTCTACGGTTACCATGGACTGACCTTTTCAAATGTCGATCCATTCTTTGCATATGATTATAAGCATATATATATCCTAAACAAAAATATTCTATTGTGTAGAAGTATGTCGAACACATTAAAACAATTTCTTCATATGTAAATCTCATAAATATTTCTTATCAAGAAACATGCATATAATGCCCCTTTTCTTATCATCTTTTAGTAGATTCTCCCAGACCATAAAACCAAGTTGATACCATATGGATGCTTCTGGAGAAATTTTGACAGAAAAAGTTGGAGCCTCCTTTGGAACTTGCTCAAGAATGTCCATGTCATAAACTAGCACATCAGCTTGAAATTTTGACAAAAAAATTGACAATTGCTTTCTTGCAGTTGATCACACTGAAAAGCTTTCATGTAAGACTTATGAGTATTGTACTTGATGTGGATGTTGATCCCTTAACCACTCTTTGGGATCCTGCAAAAGCATATTTGTTTGTCCCATTGGTACCTAAGAAGTTTATGGACCCCTTAAAGCAAAGCAAATTGACTGATCTCTTGTGGCAAATATAGTAACAATGGATGCATGGACTAATCCCCTCCAAAGGGCCCGACCTGATGTTTTCCTTGGACTAATAGATCCAGCAATCTTGTTGGTCTTTCTACATGTATTATTTGAAGATCATATTGTTCTTGCTTTACAAATCCTATGAATGCTTTCATGTCAACTGTTTAGTATGGATTTATTAGATTATACCATTCTTTAAGTATGCTGTTATTTTTAGTAAAAGATTGGATTGTGTTTGTATATGTTGTTATTTTTATATTTCATATTTTTCGGATATTTCAGATACGGATATATTCGTGTTTAGGTTTTTTGGTCGAATTCAAATGCATTCGATAAATTCGGATACGGACATTAAATTTAACATCCGTTCGGATATTGACAGATTCGCTTCGTATTCACTCCATTTACATCCCTATATCTATGTTTTCATGCATTTCAACTCATTCTCATCAATTCCCTTATTTTTCTATGATTTTACATGCATTTTCATCATTTCTTATGGAAATAAGGGACGGGAAGAAAGGAGGGGTTGCGTACCTTCTCCGACGGCCCACGCAACTTCGGCGAGCTCCACCACACTTCGACGTGGCCTCAGCGAGGCTTCGACGATCCTCGGCCTCCAGTGGACGCACCCAACACTCTGGCCCTCTCCTCTTCCCAGCTCGCACGCCTCCTTCCCCTCTTCCTCTTCTCTCTCGCACCGTTTTCCTCCCCTCCTCCGCCACTCCTGCCTCCCTCCTCTTTATCTCTGCCTCCTCCCGCATGGCGTCAGCCGTCCATCCCGTCGGAAGAGACGGGGAGGCACGGGCCGTTGTCGCTCGTGGCACGGGCTGATGGAGGGAGAAGAAGGAAACAAGAATGGAGAGAGCTCGTGAGGGAGGGAGAAAAGAAAAGGAGAAAAGGAAGGAAAGAAAAGATGGGCATGCAAACCAAGGCAACTGTGCATCTCCAGATCGGACCTTGCATTAGTCCCAAATCACAACCAAGAGCACAGCAAGCCAACCACAAGCTCACACATCCAAGAAACAACAGATCATCCATTAATAAACCATTTATATAATATTACAATTAAAATGGATAATCGGACCCAGATGTCACAAATAACTACCTCCTTATGTAATAAGATTTTTTAAAATTATTATCAATAAAATGATAGTTTCTGAGATAAAGATTGATGGTTGAGATTAAAGGTCCTATTTTTCTTAAGTAAGACAGGACCCTAATAGATCATTACTATATATATATATATATATAGAGAGAGAGAGAGAGAGACTAATTTTCTGATTGGATCTGTCCCTAGTTAAGATAAGTAGAGTCTTAAATATCTCAACTGTTGGATTTAAATTTTATGGTAGATCTAATGAAAAAAGTGGTTACAATAACTATCTCCTTATTTAATGGAATTTTTTTAAATTATTATCATTAAAATAGTAGTTACTGAGATGAAGATGGATGGTTGAGATTAAAGATCCTACTTTTCTTAAGTAAGATAATGCCCTACCTGATTATTACTATATATATATATATGTTGATTATATCAAGCACCAATTACAATGACAAGTAAACCAGTAAAACAAGAGCTTAGGAATATACAAGTGATTTATCCTCAGATCATTATATTGCAATTGTAAGAAATATTTGTATGAGAATTATTGGATTATAAATTAGAATATCCTTTGCTACTTGGATTAAGGTAGCATTTGGAAATGCTTTTTTACAGTAGGTTATTATGTTAAGTGATTATTGTGTAATAAGTGTTTCCAAACGAGCCAGCTTATCGAACTTTTCCAAAAAAATTGTTTGTAGCTTTTTAATTCATTTTAAGCTATTAAGGTAACTTTTAGAAAAGCTAATGAGTGTTGGCTTTTAGAAAGCTATGAATATTAGTCATAGCTTTTCTAATGATATTCTTAGAAATTAATTTTAATTACAACATGAACTAAAGCACGACGATGGTGGTGGTAGTCGATGACAATGGTAGTTGGCAACTACGGTAATAGCAGTGGTCGACGATGGTGGTGATTATGGTGGCCGTCAATAGCAACGACGACGGTAGGGCAAGCGACAACAGTGATGGTAGTGGCTAGTGACAACGATGGTGGTTGTAACCGATGACGGCACCAATGGTGGTGGTCGGCAACGATGGTAGTGGTGGTGGCCGACGATTCACGGCAATGGTGGTGGTGGCCGATGATGACTGTTATGGTGGTGGCCTACGACGACAACAATGGTGGTGGCCAGCGAGAACAATGGTGGTGGTGATCAACGACAGTGACGGTGGTGGTGGTTGATGACGACTATAGTGGTGGTAACCGACAACGATGGTGATGGTAATGATAATGATGATGATCGATAACGATGGTGGTGGTAATGACCGACGATGATAGTGATAATGGTGGTGGTCGGTGACAACGATGATGGTAGTGGCCACCACCGACAACAATAGTAGTGGCCAACAACAACGACAACAGTTGTGACCGATGATGGTAGCAATAATGGTAGCCGACGATGGTAGTAGCAACAACAGATGCAACAAACAACGGTAATGATAGTGGTCAATGATAACGAACAACGATGATGCAACAAGTACGCAGTAGTCGACAACAATGAGAATAATATAGTCTTTTCATTAACACAAGTGTTTATTTGACGTATAAATTAAACAAGTTTTTTTTAAATTCCATATAAACTATAAAAAGTATAATTTAATAAAAAATCAACTTTTATCAATAAACTACGTGATAAAAAATATTTCCAAATATAATTTAAGATTATAATGTGTATTCAGCCTTGCATATGCTTCCTAAGCTTGCCTTCACTAGCATGCAACACTCACCTAGAGTTGGGTCATAACACTGTCGATCCTTCATCGAGAACCTCTCTCCTCCGAAGTTGATCGGGATTTCCTACTCTGAGCTCCTCCTTCCGTTGCATGTACTTGCTTAGAAATAGGAGAAACCATGATAAAGGGTCAAAATGGGCACCAACCGGAGAAGCTTCAGTTGTGGATCATGATAATTCATCAAGACGCAGTTTGAATGGCAACGGCAATATCATACAGAATTTCATCTGAAGACTGGAAGGTGTGCGTAAAAATCAAATAAACAGCCCACCCGACACTTTTTCTTTCTCTAAGTGCATGCCATGAACATACATCCGGTTTCGTCTTTACAAAAATAAAGGTCAACCTGGTAGGGTCTAATTGCATCCTAGTCAAAAAAGGAACCGGTAATTAGCCACTGTCTTAGGCGCGTGCAGGAAATAAAATGCACAGCCATGTACCACTTCCAGTAATCATAAGTATAAACCAGAGACAAGAATCATTACAGACGGCATTTTTCCCCTACCAGCTAAAACCTAGTCATACGGGGTCAGAAGATGTGATTGGTGCATAGACTGATTCATGCAGATCCAGCAACTGAATTGTTGCGCAACAAAGTATCTTCTTTACGAAGAGCAACGTAGTTTACAGGTATAACTGCAGCAGTTTTGGCCTTTCTTTCCTTGCTGGATGACAAGCTTCCTGTCCTTTTCGATGGTGTGGAAATATGACAACCCGAAGTCCCTCCTGCCATGTTCACATTCACACTCTGGCCCAATGGCTTCTTGACTGTGAATTGCCTCAAAGGACTAGGTTTAGTGCCATAGAGCGCTTCTTGCTCAGCAGTAAGTAGTTCTTGCAGCCTCTTCTGCTCCTATAAGAAAGAAAAAAAAATCACACAAAAGGTACTAACTGATATAGACGTATTTATGATCAAGTGATTTAGAAACAACTGGTATTCCATACAGCTTAAAGGATGACAATAAGGCAAATGCTTTACCAGCAATGACTGCCAAGAAAATAATCACAATAATGATTATCTTGATGGTACAATTCAAGATGTTCAGCCAATAAAGACTGTAACTTAATTATAAGCACAAGCACTTATTTTTCTTATTATATCCATGAGTACAAGGACACTGTCATAATAGTACCAATTATAACATAAAAAGGGAAAATGTTGATTAAGACGATAAACTTCTACATACTCAAGGACCCAATACACCCCACTACCATTTTAGGGGACTCTTCGAAACTTATTGCTAGTTACATAAGTTATTCAATTTTTCACCGACAACTACTGTACATAATTGGAGAAAATCCTAAATAACACACAGATCTTGTAATGACTAATGAATTGGTGGCTTAGCAAGTTAAGGCCCTGAATATTTGATATCAATGAACCACCTAGTTAAGAACATGCAACTTATTTTTATCGAAACGGGCACATCGGACTATTAGAATAACAAGAAAAAGACAAATTTATATATAAACTACATATACATGACTTTATGTGAGATAACAGAATCTAACACAACAAATGCATAGAACCAGCTATGAGTTGTCATACTATCATATGAACTATGAGCAAACGAGTTCAAAATTATTGTGGTGTTCCTACATAATTTGGCCATTTTACTCATCAAAAACTAACCAACAACTAAATAAGATAGAGCATACCATATGCTTTTCAGGCTGAAAAGAGTCCCTACAGGTTTTTGACTGGATTGGTATCATATATACAATTCTCGTGATATTGTGGAGCAAAAATTTTTATTTTCATCTATGGTATTATTGACATACTATTTTTTATATCTAACTTGGAATTTCATATAACGACTCAAGTTAAACTTACTTATAACAACTTCAAATTCATTAATCGGGTCTAAAATATTTAAGTTAAAATTGAAATGATAATTAATCCTACTCTTTATTTAGTCCCATCTACTTTTTTTTCTAAGTAATGTGGGACTAAATCTTAAAATGTTATAATATCTTGTATTTGAACATCGGATGTCCTTGTCCTACTCTTTACTTCGTGCCGCCTACTTCTTTTTCTAAACAATGTAGAATTAAATCTTAAGATATTATAATATCCTCTATTTAAATATCTAACGTTCTTGTTAGAGTCCACAGTCATAACCAAGCGATGTAGAATTGTAAAGGTGATTTCCTCTCCTTTATGTATAACACTTACTTCCTCCATTTCTAGTTGATCCAGATTCTAATACCATTTGTAACGACTCAAGCTTAACTAACCCATAACA
The DNA here is from genome assembly GCA_024699735.1 of Posidonia australis. Taxonomy (NCBI): domain Eukaryota; kingdom Viridiplantae; phylum Streptophyta; class Magnoliopsida; order Alismatales; family Posidoniaceae; genus Posidonia; species Posidonia australis. The sequence continues at coordinate 6,682 of JAMKQA010029674.1, forward strand.
ACTTTAAACTCAACAATCAGACCTAAATGCTTAAATTGAAATTGATATGTTAATTAATCATAATCTTTATTTAATCCTACCCACTCCTTTTTAGAAGCAATGTAGAGTTAAATATTGAGATGTTACAATATCCCTTATTTCAACATCTAACATCCTCGTCAAAGTCCACAATCATAACCAGACGATGTAAGATTCTAAAAGTCGCTCCCACCCTTGTAAGTGTAACACTTAATTTTTATATTTCTAGTTAGTCTAAGTTTCAATACCATTTGTAATGACTTAGGCTCAACTAATCCATAACAACTTTAGTTCCAACAATCGAACCTAAAATGCTTGAGTTGTAGTTGATATAGTAATTTATCCTAATCTTTATTTAGTCCCATCTACTTCATTTTCTAAGCAATATCAAACTAAATCTTGAGTTGTTACATTCCATATAGCTTTGTCAAACTAGTCGTAATAAAGTTACCATTTGGGATCTAGCCTCTGCTATGTTGATAATTTAATTATAAGTAGTAGGGGAAAGCTTCCTTAAAGAACTATTATATAACACAAATAGATTGCCCACCCTAGACCAACGTTTCTCCTCTTCTTTATGCTGTCTGGATATCTTGTACTCTTCCAACATTCCTAACAATCTCAGCTGCAACAAAATAACACATTGAAAAAGTTTCAATTAGAACAAATTTATGCGTACGTGACTGATCCTTCAAGAATAAGGTAGATTTTAGAGCCTTACCTTTTCATATAAGAAAGGAGTTCCTCTCTGTTGTTCCCAAGATTTAACTTTTGCAATCAAATTCTCTATCATAGCTGAATAAACAGCATTGTAATTGTCAATGGTTCAAAGATGGTAAAACAAAAGGTTTACGTGGCAGAAATTTCGGGAGAAAAACACTAATTAAATAATAGATATATAAGATTAATACAGAGTCCAGTTCACCAAAACACACATCTGCCTTAAACCACCACCACCACAAGCCTAGAGAAATCAGTTCAGATGGTCTTTTTACTCAAAACTAATTATTTCCACAAGAAAAGGGAATCATCAAATGGTTGAAAGCTTGAAGCTAGAAGGAATAGTTTGAGAACTCTTTAATTATTACAATAATCAGACTCTTGAGTGGACTTTTAGTTAATTGAGGACACAAATGAAGCGGAAACAAAGAAAATACAACTTTCGCTTGTCCTTGTATGTTTTGGTTACAGTATATGAATAGTTCGAGATTTCGTTATTACACTAATCAGATTGTTGATTGAACTTTTACTTAAATGAGGACACAAATCAAGCAGAAACAGAGCAGATATAGGTGTTAGCTTATCCTCGTTTGTATTCGGTTTTAGAATTTTCATATAGATACATGTGACATATCTATTCTAGCTATAGAGAGATTTATTCAGCGTCTTAGGGAAAAAGTGAACATGGATATAGGATTATAAAATAATAAAATCAGATTTGATGTAGATTTAAATGAAAAGATCAGTTAAAATTCAACTACAACTAACTATTTAAATTGTTTTTTAACATAATAACAGAAAATATATTCTCTCTAATAATGGTTAAAAATACAGATAATATGAAAAGAATTCTTGTATTTCATAAAACCATAGATGGATAATAGAAATTTGTAGTCCAAACACATTTAGACATTAACGGAAATAAATATGGCTTCAAATATATAGAATATATTTGCATTTCCTGGATATGAAAACAAATGAAAGCATATAGAATACTATTTCAATTTCCCGGACATGAGTCCACATACAAGTGCAACTATGATATGTGTTGCGTCCTTATTATAAATCCCTTGAGTATACAAGTTGCCCCTTTGGTATTATATTTCTGAAGCTAAACATTCATGCATTGTTAAACTGCTAAAAATAAACAAGAAGTACAAGAAAATGGACTGACAAAGTTGGTGAATGAATGTCGCCCTTATTACAGATCCCTTAGTATACAAGTTGCCGCTATCGGGTTATATTTCTGAAGCAAAACATTTATGCATTGTTAAACTGCTAAAAATGAACAAGAAGTACAAGAAAATGGACTGACGAAGTTAGTGAATGAATATTTCATTTTCAAGATAGAAACAGTTGAAAGTTAATAACAAACAGTGAGTTATGGTTTAAACCCATCTAGAAAAGCCTAGTTAAATAAGAACCAAGCAACTGAATATGGCATTAGGAAAATATAACAATGGTTCTCTCAAAAATGAAACTTCTGAACCATGTAAGGCTAATCCAGTCAGACAGAAAAGTACAGAACTGTTTGTGCTTTACTATATATGTAAAATCTTGTAACCAAAAAATACTCAAGGATGGGCATGCAAAACTTTCAGAATGCATGAAATCTACCCAATGTTCTATCTTTGCGATTAAAAATATTACAAATACAAAATATAAAGGAATAGGCACTAGAATTATGTAACAGTTCTAACTCTTATTATTCAGGTAATGAACTAATAGTCAATCAAGGCTCACATGGTAATTTGCTAAACAGTAAACGTGCTTTCTCTGCACGTTTAAGACTTTTATGTGCCCCACGACCAGCAATATAACGATTTTGATCCTGCAAAAAAGGAAGGATACAAATTGAAAGCTGATAACATAGTGCATGTGGTGATTACGGTTCAATGGCAGGTGCACCCATTGCTGATACTGTTGATTCCAAATTCCCCGAAGTTCGATGATGATTCATTCTAGTGCTTCAACTAGTGGATATGCTCATCGTTGTGGATCATAATTTAGTATGATAAGCATCTTGAAAGTTTTGTTTATATGTAAAGACATAGGAACACACACAATGTGTAATTTTCCCATTTGTAAACTAAATTGCTAGCCCAAAATGCACCCACTGATCCCACAAACACACCAAGCTCCCTTATTAGTGTTAGCATGAATCAGCATTCTCCCATTACGTGGAATGCATAATCCAGGGTGTTTCTTAATTTTTGTTAGTGTTTCAAAAAAAAATCCTAGCTCAATGGGTCAGAAAAAATTTATTTGCCCTCAAAGGCTTCGTAGAAAGGCAAAAAACATGACATCTTACGAGTTAGAATTTTAATTTGCATAGAAGTGTCAAGTTAAAAGTAGTGGCTCTTGTTCAGTATTGCCAATGTCACAGGCAGCCAAATGACCAGCAAGATAACTATTTGATCATTAAAGACAGTGTGCTGTCATAGTTACTTGAGTTCTACCACAAAATAACCTATGAAAATTGAATCACAAGTTAACTTGTAAAGTATTGAAGCAAAGAAAAAAGGTTTTGTTCATCCGACCACTTATACAAGCTGCATCAAATCAGTTCTCTTTTTAAAAGTTGTACTACTCATCTTGAGAGGAACACTATTGTCATGCTTATGGGGAGGTCAGTCTCAGCAGATTAATTCATGAAATTCACAACAAGAGTTCTTCACAATAAATTGGCATGTTCACAACAGTTCTTCCTTCTTACACTTGAAGAAGGGAATTCCCAGAACAAGGTAATGAAGCTCGCAAAACAAAAGGAAGGCCACCACTATCTATCAGTTCCTCCGATTTATGAATGCTTAAGACAAAGTTATGTGGTACTGATCCTTACACCAGGACCAGGCCGCCCCAAAATAAAATAGAAATCATACCCAGGCCAGTCCAACTTGAACCTGAAAGGGCCAAAGGGCAATCTAGGGCCCAGGTTTTTCTCCCACAGTCTGCAACCCAACATGGCCTGGGCCTGAACCCGAACCTAGCACAAACACAACTCGACCCGAACACAGCCTGGCACTACGACATCGTGGCCGGAGCCCATTTAACTGCTTGAAATAGGTCTTAAATAAATTATATAATTTTAAATATAAATATTAATTTTTATGTTTTTTTTTTTGTAAATGGTAATTTTTATGCATGTTCTAGGATTCGAACCTGGGACCTGTGGCGAGTTTAAAGTTCTCCCAGCCACTGTGACAATGAGACATTGTCAATATTAATTTTTATGTTACAAGAACAATTTGATAATGCATTTTAACTATAAAAAATAAAAAATAGACATCCATTTTAAAAGAAGGATGTCCTGTATGAAACAACAAACACCTTTTTTAAATGAATGGACGTTCGTTTTTTAAGAGAGCTTCTTAATGTAATAATAAATGTCTGTTCCTAAAAATAGATGTCCATTGTTTATTTATTTTACAGATAAAAAAAATTCAACAATTATAAAATATAATCGTTGGATGAAGTACACATCCGTTTCTAGAAATAATCATCCATCATTGTCCTGATTTTTTGACTTTTAAATTTCAACATCCATCATTGTCCTAATTTTTTGAATTTTAAATTTCAAGAGCTGTAAAATATAACTGTTGGATCAAGTTTGTTTCCAAAATGAGCGTCCACTTCTATAAACGAACGTCATTTTTTCAAAAATGGATGTTCGTTGTTGTTATTAGACATAGAAATCGGACCGGGCCGGCCCAAGCCCGCTCGGCCCAACCCGGGCCTGGAAAAATCACTCGTGGGCCGGGCTGGGCCCACGGGCCGACCCGGCCCGGCCGGGCCGCTTGTTCCATGGGCCGGGTCGGGCCGGCTCGGCCCGAATTCCATGTTTAGTTGTTATGTTTAAAGAGGAAAATAATGTGTTATTACATTCAATAGAGAGAGTTATATATATATGAGTTATTGGATAAATAGATATCCAATAATCTAACAATCCAACACAACATATATGATATTTCTAACACTCTTTCTCAAACTGAAGCATATACATCAACAAGTCCTAGCTAGGTACATAAAAACTTGAACAGTCCAACACTCAATTCCTTTATGAAGACATCAACTAACTGTTCAGAAGATTTAGTGTAGGGGATAGAAATAATCCCTTTCATCACCATATCCTGAACATAATGACAGTCGATGTGACATTTGGGCCTGATTATCTATTTTTATTGTAAATCATGTAATTATTTGTAATATTGTATAATGGTTTATTAATGGATAATCTGTTGTTTCTTGGTTGTGTGAGGTTGTTGTTGGCTTTCTGTGCATCTGCTTGTGATTTGGGATCCATACGGAGTCCGATTTGAAGATGCACAGTTGCTTCGGTTTGCGTGCTCGTTCTTTCCTCTTTTCTTTCTTTTTCCTCTTCTCTCATTCACAAGCCCCACACACTCGTCTTCTTCCCCAGAAACCCTCCACCAACCCGTGCCACTACCACCAGCATCCCGTGCTTCGTCGTCGTCTCTGACGCAATGGGTGGCTGGCTTGATGCAGGAGGAGGAGGAGATAAGACGGAGAGGTGGAGGCGAGCATGTCCAGGAGGGCCGTAAAGCGAGGAGGAAGAGGGAAAGAAAGAACGGCGTGCGCGTAGCTGAGGAAGGAGTGTTTGGTGTCGTCCGTCGGTGGGAGAAGCCTCGCCGGAGTGCGGAAAGGATCACCGGGGCGCCATCGGAGGTACGTAGCCCTATCTCTACCTCGTTTACATATTTCCTACTGATTATGCCTCAAGCATGAAAAATCGAGGGAAATGCATGAAAAATCGTAGAAAAATAGTAGGAATGATGGAAATGAGTTAAATGATGTGTATGTGTAAGGATCATGTTAAATTGTGTGAATCTTGTGAGTTTTGAGGAGTTATGCCATAAATGTTTTAAGGTTTCATTCTGAACATGTTTCCTTTACGAATTTATATCTTCTTATGTGGTTGATGAAATTATGAATGGCTTAAGGGGTTTTGAAGTAGATTTGAGGATCTACACTCCATGATTTTATGGAAATTTATGATACATGTTTAGGGGGTCCGATCGGGACTCCCACTTTGGACGAATTTTGTCGTTGCGGAACAAGGGTGTGCCCTGTCTGCGAGGAATTCGACATACCGAATTTATTTGATATGCCGAAATCCTAGCAGATTAAGCCAGATGTCTGCTTTCGACATACCGAAAACACCCGATCGACCGAAACAGAGGGTTTCGGCATACCAAAAATTTTCAGTATACCGAAACAGGGAATTTCAGAATACCGAATTGAAAATTCGATATGCCGTTTTTGCCCAGAATTTGAGATGTTAAAATGTGAATTTTAATGAATGTTAAGTGGTTGTAATGGTATAATGGATTTATGTGAATGATGTTTGCCCAAACATAGAGACATGTGGAAACCCAAACAAATGAATTTGGGAGTGGTTTTGGGTCTTGACCCTATAAACGAATGAAAAAGATGATTTTGTGTGGTTTTGGGCATAAGACCCAATTTATGGTTTTAAATGTGGTTTTAATGACTTGAGTTGGGACCCGAGTGGAGGGTCAAGTGTTGCAAGGAAACAAAGTCCTGCAACAAAAAGAATGAAATGGAAAATGATTTTGAATGGAACACAGATAATGTGGTTGTCGAGCTCATAATGATGTAGGCTTAGCCTAAGTTTTCATACCTAGTTGTTCAGGTCACCGACGGTGTAGGCTGAGCCTGGGTCATTGTACCTAGTTGTTCGGGTCACCGAGCTCGTAGCGGTGTAGACTGAGCCTGGGCTTTTGAGCCTAGTTGTTAGGGTCATCGACGGTGTAGGCTGAACCTAGGTCATTAGACCTAGTTGTTCGGGTCACCGATTGGGGCGTCAGACAGAGACGTATCCCTGTGCACTTATGAAAATGAAATTAAGGCCGGTTGGCCGGGGCGATAACATCCCGCATGGGGAATCTCATCGCGGCAGTGCAGGAAGGTAGGGGAAGGATGTCCTCGCCTACTGCTTGTGTGCCTTGTTACCCCTGATCAAGGTAACAACAGTATAGAAAAGTGGAAATGAATAAAGAAAGTAAAATGTGTTTTTGGTCAGGATTGGACTGATGAAATGATCCTAAAATCCTGAAAAGAAATGATGCTGTTTTAACCAGTTGCCAGCCAATGTTTATGATTTGGTTTTGAGCCTATTGGGCCATTGTGTTTTAGGTTAGATTTGGTCAGAACGGTGGATTTGAAAATGTGTAATTTGGGAAGAAATCCCCCATGTTGAAAATGGAAATGTTTTGGAAAATGAATTCTAAAGGTTTTGAAAGAAATGTAAAAGAATGTTTTGAAAGAAAATGTGGTTTTGAAATGAGTTTCCAAATGTTTTGAGAAAAAAAAAAAGAGAAAACCAAGTTTTGAAAAATGATAAGAAACGAGTTTCTTTTGGTTTTGCCGAGGTTTGATGGTTTGTGTGTTTTAGGGCGCATCCTGGGTGACTTAGATGTCACTCACACGTGCTATTTGGTTTTCAGGTGCAGACCGCGTGTAGTTGGGTTCCGATGCAGGAGTTGGAGCTTCTAGCCATACATTGTGATCCTGAAGGTGAGTCTTAGTTACAGTTAGTTGATGTTTCTGTAATTAGTGTAATTATACTTGATACTGTGTTTTGGGACGTTACAGTCGACCTTGATATGCTTGATGCGCTCATGGAAAATGGGATTATTGGTAATGAAAATAGCTGCTTGATTGTCACAGTGCATTGGTATTGATATCTCAAAAGACAAACAAAGCTCAGATGAAAGAGATCTAATCCACATCATCTCATATGCTATCTGTGACATGAACTTATACTCTACATCTACACTAGATTGTGAAATCACATTCTGTTTTTTACTGCGTCATGTGATAAGATTCCCTCCTACATAAGTGCATAACATTTACATGACCATTTTTCTGATAAATCAAACCTCTACCTAGAGCATTTTTGACATAGGAAAGAATCCTTAAAGTTCCACTCTAATGTACCTTTCTAGACTCATGCATAAACTAACTCAATAAGCTCATTGCATAGGAAATATCTGACTGAGTCACTGTGAGATAGATGAACTTGCCAATCAACCTCCTATACTGTCCCAGGTCCTTTAATAACTCTGAACTGATATCCCAGAATGGTGAAGACTGCTCAATAGGAGTACTCTCTGGTTTACATCCCAAGAGACTTGTTTCCTGAACAAGATCAAGTGCATACTTCCTCTAAGATAACATCATTTACTCATTTACGTAAGCAAACTCTATGCCAAGAAAATACCTTGGCTTTCCCATGTCTTTAATGACAAAATGTGTCCTAAGATGCTCTTTGACTGCCTTTATGCCCTCTTCGTCATCACCAGTCACCAGAATATCATTAGCATAAACTACAAGTAACACACATCCATGATCAGTTTTCCTATAGAAAACATAGTGATCAACAGTTCATTTCTAGAAACTCCTATTCATCACCACTTTACTGAATTTTTCAAAACATGCTTTGGGACTTTGTTTTAAGCCATAAATTGTCTTTTTTAGCTTACATACTGTGTTCTTCCCTTAAGCGATATACCCTGAAGGTTACTCCATAAGTACAAACTCTGTGAGATCACCATACAGGAATGCATTCTTGACATCTAACTGGTACAATTTTCAAGAGTTGTTGATAGCAATGAATAGAACCACCCTGATATAGTTGAAACAGGCAACTAGAAAGAATGTCTAAGCATAATCAATCCCGTGTGTCTGAGTGAATCCTCGAACTACCAATCCGACTTTGTAGTGGACAACGTCCGCTCTATACTTAACAGTGTAAATCCAACAACAGGTGACTATATTAGCTCCTACAGGACAGGTCACCAACTCCCAAGTGCCACGGTGTAACGCCCCATTCCGGGTACATTACCTAAATCACAGTATCATAAGTAAATTACACTAATTACAGTAATAATTAAATAACTGTAACTAAGGCTCATTTCCAGAAAACAATGTGCAGCTAATAGCTCCTACTCTGACACCAAAATTAGACTACACTCCAACCTGTATCTGAAAACTAAACAAGTACGCGTGAGTGACATCTAAGTCACTCAATACACGTCCTAAACACACACACAATAAAACTCGACAAACTACTAAAAACATAACTTTTAAATTATAAAACTTGGTTTTCTTTTGAAAATCCATTTCAAAACATTAGTTCCTCTTTTCCTTTAAAACACTTAAAAATCGGTTTCTAAAACATGCCTTTTTTCCCAAATCTTGACTCACTTTATTTTCAAGGTTGGGATTACTTTCCAAAACCATGTCATTTTCAAAATTCATATCTCTTTTTCAAAACTCATCTTTCTTTTATACACTTCATAACCATATTGCTTAAAACACGATGCCACATAAGACTCAAAACCAAAATCACAAACATTAACTGATAGTTAGTTAAAATCACAATTCTTATTTAATTCTAGGATTTTAAAAGCAATCACAAGTCCAATCCTAACCAAACCACATCTTTTCTTTTTCACAAAACCACACTTTTTTTATTCAATTTCACTTTTCTTAATGGTGTTACCTTGATCAGGGATAATCAGGCACAAGCAGTAGATGAGGACACCATTTCCCCTACCTTCCTGCACTGCAATGGTGAAGTTTCCTGTGCGGGAGGACACTGTCCCGATCCGCTGGCCTCAATTTATTTTCATATATGCACGGGGATACGTCTTTATCTGACGTCCCATCGATGACCCGAACAACTAGGTTCAATAACCCAGGTTCAGCCTACATCGTCACAAACATTAGTAGCCATGATCGTGTCTAACAATTGATATCTTTACAACTCGTTGACATCATCCACTTGTGGTCCCACACTAGCAACCACAGTCATGTCTGACAATTACTTTCTTTGGAGTATCATCCTCTTACCATATTGTCGACACCAACCCTCGTGATTCCACAACACATTATTAGTGTTTTATTTTCAAAACTCTTAAGTTTTCTTTTTAAAATCATTTCCGTTTCATTCTTTTCATTGTAGGAATTTTTTCCATGCAACACATGACCCTCTACTGAGGTCTCAACCCAAATTCATGAAAAAATCATACTTTAAAACCACAAATTGGGTCTTATGCCCAAAAACCACACATTTAATCACCTTTTATTCATTTTTGGGACTTTAAACTCAAAGCCATTTCCAAATTCACTTATTTGGATTCCATATTCCTTCATGTCATTTACATGGGAAGAACACCATTTACATATCTTCATTACCCATTTAAAACCATTTATCTTCATTTTCTATTCATATTTTATCTATCTTGGCCAGGACAAAATCAGCAGACCGAAATCTAAGTTTGGTATACCGAAAATCCCTGATTTGGTATACCGAACATTTTTGGTATACCGAAACTCTTTGTTTCGGTCGACCGAAGGTTTTCGATCTACCGAAACTAGAGGCTTGGCTTAACCTAATAGGGATTCGATATGCCGAATCCAGTTCAACATGCCGAATCTCCCGTGGCTAGGGCACTCCCTTAGCTTGCGAACCCAACATTCGCCAAAAATGAGGACCTCCGACAAACCCCTCAAACATGCATCATAAAACATGAATAAATTATTGGGTGTAGACCCTTGAATCTACTTCAAAACCCTCAAACCATACTTCATTCCACTCATCATGCAATCCATACGAAAATCATAAAGACATGTAGCTCATTTTAATTATTGTAGCATGTATACCAAAATTCGTGTAAATCTACAAAATTTCGTCCTAACCGCATGATTTTTACATATTCATGCTAATCATCACATTCTCATCCATTCTACTATTTTTCTAAGATTTTTCATGCATTGTACTCATTTTTCATACATCATGCTTCTTCAATCAAAAACATAAGGCAAGAGGAGAAGAAGGGTTGCATACCTCAAACGGCACTCCAACGACCTCCCCTGCACTCCGACGAACCTCCTCACACCCCGATGAAGCTCTTTCCACTGGCGGACCACGCGAACAAACTCCCTCCTCTGGCTTGCGCACCACTCCTTCTTTCCCTCTTTCTCTTCCTCGGCTGGCCTCCTCTCTATTTCCTCCTCCCCATCTTTATCTCCTTCCGCGTCGCGTCGGCGTTCCATCGCATCACCCTCACGTCGAAGAGGACGAGGTGGCATGGGCATTTCTATGGTGGCATGGGTTGGAGAGAAGAAGAAGAGAGGAGAAAAAGAACATAAAAACTTGTAAGGGAGAGAGAGAGAGAAAAAAGAAAGAAAGAAAAAATGACAAGTAAACCGAGACAATTGTGCATCCTCAAACCGAACTCCATATAGTCCCACAACACAAATAAGTACACAAAACACCAACCAAACCTTCACAATCATAGGAAACAATAGATTACCCATTAATAAAATATTTATACAATATTACAAATAATTACATGGTTTACATTTAAAATGGATAATCAAGCCCAGATGTCACACACGGACTGCTAATGCAGCTACTTCCTCATCCATTGCTGCCTTCCATTGTAGAAGTAGGAGTGCTTTCTGATGATTCCTTGGAATAGATTCAAAAGAAAAAAACAAAGCAAAGACATGGAAACGAGGATGGAGAGAGTCATAGGAAATAGAATTAGAAATGACCCGCAGGTATACACCATTTCCTCGCTCATAGTCTAAACCAATCCTCCTCCCCGTCCGTAAATCTTGAAATGTGCAGTAAAAAGGAAAAAAGGTTACATACAAAGCAATTGTTTGGTAATGACCCTAATGAAAAGAAGATTTACAGGAAAATCAGGTACGAAGAGGGCCTTATCAAGTGAAATCTAGAAAAAAGCCTACACAATCCCTTCTCCAGAAACAAGAGAAGACCGACCATCAACGATAGCCACAGATCTAACATTAGACAACTCAGACAGACGAGTAAACAATGTTTTTGTACCTGACATATGGGAGGAGACACTACAATCAATTATCCAAGAGGAGTCTCTTGATGCCAAAAGAGCACTCGTACCTGTGGAAGTAGAGTGAGAGACAGTGGCGACAGAATCAGTGATCTTTAGCTGTAAGAGCCTATCATAATCAGCCAACGAGATAGTAACTATCTACTCATCACTGGTGGACATAGCTAGTATAGTCTCATTAGTAATACGTGCAATGGAAGGGCGACCATGCAAGTCCTAACATCTGTCAATTTGATGACCTATCCTGCCACAGTGAGTGCAACGAGTATGTCCTCCAGTATCAGTACGACTACGACCACCTCCACGAGAGCCACCACGTGTGACTACTATAGCGGACTGATCAGAGACTGGACATGGAGTAGTTGTGGATATATACAGAATACGAGCAAAGATCGTCTGTAGATCTAAAACACTGTTAGATTCTAGTATTTGTTCCTTGATCTGAGAACTAAGCTCCAAAGACAGATTGAAATGGTAGATTGCCACAACTAACTCTTCCTGATATTGTCTCATCTGAGTGATATCAACAGTCAATGGTTGGTATACCTCAAGCTCATCTAGTAATGCTCTTAGCAAAGTAAAATGCTCTGGAACAAACCTCTCCCCCTGACGGAGAGTGAACAACTACTCGTACACCTCGAAAACTCGAGAGATATTCTTTTCATGACCATAGGTAAGCCGTAGAGTATCCTATATCTTTCTGACAAGCCTTAGCATCATAACACCCCTAACCACAGTAGACTCCATACTATTTACCATCCAGGAGACGATGGCTACATCATCCGCGAACCAGTTATCATATATAGCATCTTTACTATCCAGAGGAGGTTTGGTAAGATGACTGATTTTGCGATGCACGATGATAAAAGTCCCAAAACTTTGTACCTAAAGCAGATAATTTTTGCCATTTAATTTTTTAGAGATTCCACTAAGGTGTTTTACTAGAGATTCACGTGTAGCCATGATAAATAGGAAAATATACGATCTGATTTTGCAAGACGGATAAGGAAAACACTTGATTTGACGAGTGTACGACAAAAAACACCCACAAACACCTACTGAAGACACCATGATGCAGTCTGAAGGCACAAACACAAGTAGATATTACTTATCCACACCCACACGAAGAGGAGAAGAGACGAAGAGGCCTACACCATGGCCAAGACGCTGGACGGAGGCAACAAGAGGCTGAACAATCCCTTCGGTGAGATCTAGGGTCGTTAACGCCCCCTTCGGCTTACAGGAGCAGCCAGTGGAAGGACTGAAGGAGGGTGAAGCCGACAACTAAAGGACTGGAGGAGGGCAACGCCAGCGAGAGAGAAGCCTACAGTGGCCGACAGTGACATGCAGCTAGGGTTCCGACGGGTGATGGTGGTAGTGGGGAAAGTTAGGATTAAAACCCAAGCTATGGTACCATGTGTTTAGAGAGGAAAAGAATGTGTTATTACATTCAATCGAGAAGAGTTACGTATATATATGAGTTATTGGATAAATGGATATCCAATAACCCAACACAACATATATGATAACTCTAATACAACTCTAACAGTTGTGTTCTCACAATTTCTAACAACTCTATTTCTAGCTGTTGTAAAATTTCATTGATAATTTTATCCTTTCCAACAATTAAATTTCTAACTATTTAAGGCTTCAAATTCTATAAATATCACCCTATTCTCCTCTTCTATCCACACAAAACTTCTTATTTCTTTTATTCATTTCTCAAAGTCCTTACCTTGTTGAAATCTCACTCTCAAATCTCAAGCATTTAAGTCGAAGTTGAAGCTCTTGGTCTCAAGTTTTCTGGCTCTCTGCACCTTCATCAATTGCCATCAACACTCCTTTCTTCTTCATTATTCTTATTCACTTCCTAACTCTCCATTTTACAATTTATTCTTTTAATTTTTTTAAAATATTTATTATTATTGTTGTAGTGGTTTATTTTTGTTTCATAAATCATAATGGCTAGGGACTCTTTTGATTTTGTTCTTAACACCCAAAATTCCATAAAATATCTAGATAATATAAGAATGGAAGTAAAAGATTTAGACTCCACACCTTTTAGTTCTAATATTTTGAACTCTAAGAAAAAGAAGAAATCAAATGTTTGGACTTGTTTAACTGAAAAACGAAATGATCTCAGGAAATGCATGTGTAATATATGTGGTAAGGATCTTATTTTTACTGGTACGAGAGAGAAAAGTACTTATCTTGCGAGATTACAAAAGAAAACTGATACTAGACAAAGCACATTAACAATAGGACCTAGGTGATAGTGTTCTTCAAAAGTAAATAAAAAGGAATTAGTTAAATATATAATTAGATACGAACAACCCTTTGTTTTTTATGAAAGTAAAAATTTTGAAGAATATGTAAAAAATGCTTTAAATCCACAATTTAAAGGGCATTCTAGAAATACAACAATAAATCTTATTCATAAGCAATTTAATAAAGATAAACTATAATTAGAGATGAACAACCCTTTGTTTAAATGCACAATACACATTCTTGAAATTTATTACTTAAATATATAATTAAAGATGAACAACCCGTTGTGTTTTCTAAAAGTAAATATTTTTTAAAATATGTACAAAATGCTTTAAATCCATAATTTAAGGGTCATCCAAAAATACTATAAGAAATTTTATTCATAAAAAATTTAATGAAGATAAACTAAAATTAATTCAAACTTTCGGTAATAAAATATATAGTAGCATTAATCTCTAATGTTTGGACTGACACTAATAATTTTCCTTATTTATGTATTACTTATCATTATGTTCATAATAATTGGACTCTTTAAAAACGAACTATAACTTTTCAAAATTTTAAAAGTCCACATAAAGATTCCACAATTCATAATGCATTAATAGGAATTTGTCATGAATATGATATTAATAATATTATTATTTCAATTTATGTTGATAATGCTAGTAATAATAATGTTGTTATTGGATATTTAACAAGTACATTTAAACCTTCAGTAGTTAGAATTCTATTTCATTGTATATGTTTTTGCCATGTGATAAATTTAATTGTCCAAAATGGTGTAACACATATCAGGAAATATTTAGAAAATATAAGAAAAGCTCTTTTGTTTATTCAATATTCCACAAGTAGATATCAAGAATTTTGAAAATTATGTTTGGAAAATAAGGTTAGACCTAATAAATATAAAAAGGAAGTCCAACATAAATGGAATTCAATATATGATATGCTGAACTCTTGTATTTGTTATAGTGAAATGATTACTTTATTTTATAATGAGAAAAATAATGATCTTGATTCATTTTTAAGTGAAAATGATTAATCTAACTGTAAAATAATAGCTGATTTTTTAGAACATTTTTATAAAACAACTAAAACTTTGTATGGTCAATACTATCCTACTTCTACCATTTTTTTAATCTCGTCAATTATTACAACATCATTTGATCAATAATTGATCCACGACCTGTGCGTCTATAAAACACTGAGTGGTCTACTGCACACCTCTGAAAGCCACCATTAAGTACCACCTGACTAAACTTCTTAAACCACGCCTTGGGACTTTACTTTAGCCTATAGATAGCCTTTTGTAATCTACATACACAATCCTCCCCCTGAGCAACGTACCCCTGAGGCTACTCCATCAAGACTGTCTCAGTCAGATCGCCATAGAGGAAGGCATTCTTGACATCAAGCTGGCACATATCCTAGGAATTATTCAATGCAAGAGACAACACCCGAATAGAATTGAGACGAGCAACCGGTGAAAACGTTTCCTCGTAATCGATGTTGTTAGTTGGATTGCATATTGTAGGATCCGTTTAAGGATCCATTTATCTTAGCCTGTGTCCTGGTCTTGTATAAATACTCTGTTTAGGGTTAATAAACAGATTACTTTTCTCTTTTACTTTTAACATGGTATCAAAGCCAAGGGTTTTCTGAAAGGAAAAAAAAAAAAAAACACGGCAGAAACCTTCCTGCCGCCGCCGTTGTCGGATCTCTCGCCGCCGGGAGCCGTGTAGACTGTCGTCGGCGTTTCCCCACGCGTTTCCCCTTGAGTTTCCGCGCGTCCCTGCGCGTTTCCCCCGCGCTGCGTCGCGCGTTGCTGCGGCTTCTCTTCGCTGCGTCACGCGTCACGGGTTCTGCTGGCTTCTCTTCCTGCGGCTGGCTGCTGTTGATCTCCGTGACTGAGGTCTGCTAGGGCTCGTCCAGCCCTCCTGCATCTCCCCGTGGATGCATTCATGAACGGGGGCGTCTTCCACTGGCGCGTATAGAGCGGCCTGTCTCCCTGCAGATAAGCGGCTGCTGAATTCCGCTGCGTTTTGGCGTGGACGGCAGGATTGGTGTTCGATCCTTGCTGGAACCTTCTTCTAGTGCCATGGAGGAAGGGTCTATTACGTCTGGGGGGTCCGTTTCTCACTCCCAAAATGTTCCTACTCGTGACCCGGTTGGAGTCCATCTCTTCTCCAACATTGCCATCCGTTTGGGTGAGCATAACTATCTGAGGTGGTCGAAAAGCTTCTTCACCTTTGTT
>JAMKQA010029675.1:0-24893 GCA_024699735.1 Posidonia australis
TGCTAGAGGATTAGCTGATCATAGATATTATTCTTTGTCGGAACTCATAATGGACTACTAGAGGCATCTAACTTGTGTTTCTCTTCATAGTGAATTTTCTCTCTGTGTACAATAGGTAAGCTCATTTGTTTTATACTGCTTACTTGCATTAAAGCTTTTGCATTTCTTTGCACCGATACGCCGTGAGAGTGGGAAGCAGATTCTTCCTGGAACAATGGCTACTTTCTCTGTTTGTTTTCTTTTAGACAATGACTCTAGTCTGAAGTGGATGATTCTCTGCCATTGTCACAACCTATCCATGACTAACATATGGTGTTTCCATTCTTCCTATGTTGTTTCCTATTAGTTTTTGTTTGTTAATCATTCATAATTTCAATTCTGAATGTGCTCCCTAACCATCCTGCTATATACCACACTCTTAAGAAAAGTGTGTTCCTTACATTTACTGGAGCGGAGACAATGTCTTATTGTCATAGTGGCTGGGAGAACTTCAAATTCGCTACAGGTCCCGGGTTCGAATCCTGGAACATGCAGAAATATTTCTTAGTGACTGAGAGATGGTATAAACTCTCTCTAAACCGATAACACAAAAAAAAAAAAAACATTTACTGGAGCGGATGGAATCAACGGCTTGCCGTCATGGCTGTTTGGACACTAGTATGGTACTGATGGCGGCCCATTTTGTGGGTAGGCCAGTGGTGTGGCACAACCTCAGCAGCTTCTAATGGATGGAATCTGTTTGATGCCTATACTAGGCTACGGTGGTACAACAAAGGGTTATGTTATGAAGCAATTGTTCATACATCAGTCAGACCTATCGTTTGACTCATGTTGCTGTTTTACCACTTGAGATATTCAGCTTTCGCTACTAATTTGATTGGAGCCTTTCCTTTATTTGTTGCTTACCATTTTAATTCTCTCTTATTACTAGCAACATGACATTGAGTGGTATACATGCACCCTGAGTTTACTACAGCATAAAAGATAAAAGGGGGCTGGAAGAATCATTCAGGTTTCCTTGTGCGATGGAAACAAAATAGCCATCTGAGTTTACTCTCTGCTTCACCCTGCCTTGCGGGGCCTCCTCCTCCTCTTTTTTTTTTCCTGGAGCTGCTGCATTGTGTTCCAGTAGTGACATTTGATTACTATGCAAGAACATGGTTCGGATCCAATTGATTTGGTTGACCATAGTAGTAGATTTTGTAGTATTGGTTGGTCAGGGTTAGCGTGCCGTCGTTCCGGATGCTCTGTAGTATTGCAGGTCAGGGTGCCTGAAGACATACAGAAAGGCTACTTGCTTGAAAAGGAATCGTCATAATCCACAATAATCCAAGTCTCTGATGGTTTTAAAGAGATGGAGGAGGTACGGGAGCGGTTGAATAATAGCACAACATGGCAAAACATGATTTAAGAAGAAGACAAAGGATTAAAAATGGAAAAAGGAAAATATAATTTGAGAGTTGGAATGGAGATGACCATCGAGAAAAGCAGAAAAGAATATTAATGTGCATTGTTGACATGAATAGGGGATGAGGGAGAATTGAAAAAGTTCATCTATATTTTGTCGAACTCAGAAGAGAACAATTTTGTAAGCCATTTGGGGAGCAGCGGTGGAGGTAGAAGCATAAACATAAAAGTGAAGATTTCTCTTATATCATTTATTCTTTTCGGGGGACAATTACAATTGTCCACTTGCCTCGGCAGCAGAGAAGAAAAGCCTCTGAAGAGTGAAGACACATGATGTCCTCCAGGAACATTCAAGTTGAGGAGGTGGCAGGGTAGTGATCGAAGATGGTGGTCTGAGAAGAAGAGATTAATAAAATGTTGTAGGAAGGTGAAGGTCCACATCGTTGACTGTTGAGCTGGATCTGGCATTAGGCATACACCACACAAAGCACTTATGAAATGCAGGATGAATACTACTTGTCAACAGTTGACTCTAGGGTTTTCATTTTCGAAGTTAATCTCAAGTATTTAATATTAATTCATCATAATTAAGTCTATAAAATCTAAAATTAGTGATGTTATCAATCTTAAAAATGAAAAGAAACATTTCCATAAAAGAAGGTCACTTTCCTGGATTTCTTTCATCTGATGGTGGTCACTTTGCTTTACCGAATTGCCTGTTAATTTCTTGTCTTCTTTGCTTTTCCTCTGCTGTAAGCTGATCACCATCATCGTCCTTAATATCTTTTCTCGAAACCACATGTTTCCTTCTTCTGGTACTCGTAGCCTTCTTCATTCCCTCGAGAGTCGAGTCGAATTCTATTGATCAATCGACAAGCCAAAACAAAACTAGTGCTAGTAACATCGATCGTTAAAGACCTACAGTGACATTGAAGACAAGGCCACAAACCGGCCCCATCCAATGGATCATGAATCATGATTGATAGTTGTGTTTTTATCATAACAATATTCTTATAAAACCTCAATTGTATTCATTATAATATGATAGTTGTGTAATCCAAGATTTTGTTCCTAAAATTTTACAATAATGTCCTCGTTGACATGGACGCAATGGCTAGGATGGAACTTTGAAACTCATTAGTTGTCTTTCTAATAAACAACCAACCCAGTGCCCACCCATCCACCATGAGTTGTAGGCATCATCGGCATTATTATCATCCACATCTCTCTCAGCTGATAATTTATGTAATATTCTTAGCAAAATCCAACTCATAAACCCTAATACCCAACTCAGCTTAATATCTGTAAATATATTTAAAGGGAAAAGGAAATAGATAGAAGATAGATATTTATTCCTTGGGGGCTTTGACTCAGTTGGCTTTGAAAACACGGGGGCACTGATGACTATGAGTATACATTATTAATTATTATTTATTTATTTATTTATTTATTTATTTATTTATTTTGTGCGGTGGGTGGATTGGATTTCATTACCTGTCTCTCTCCCTCTCCCTCTCCCTCTCCCTCTCTCTCTCTCTCTTCCTCCACACCCCCCCCCCCACCCGGGTCTGTGAGAGACAGTTGGAGGAGAACTGGAGAAGGACAAGCAGACGGAGAAGAAAGAAAAGAGTGAGAGCGATGGTCGTGAAGATGATGAGGTGGCCGCCATGGCCACCCCTGGTGTCGAAGAAATTCCAGGTGAAGCTCGTTGTCCTCCGCCTCCACGGCCTCCGCCAGGAGAACCACCCCGACGGCAGTTTGTTCACCGCCGAGGTGAGATGGAAGGGACCCAGGTCGGCATTGAGGCCTCTCAGGAAGACCATCAGGAGGAACTGCACCAAAGAGGCTGGAATCGCTGCTGTTGTCAACGAAGAACAGAAACAACAACCACAACCACAACCATTACAACAACTTGAGGAGGAAATTCTCGAGATCGATGGGTTGGGGAGTGTCGAGTGGAACGAGGAGTTTGTCAGTGTTTGTACTCTCACCTCCAACAGCAAGGACAAGGACAACATTGCTTTCCATCCGTGGGAGATCTCGTTTCTTGTCTTCAATGTCAGCCATTTCTTCTCCCCTCTTCCATCCTTGAAATTTCATTTCATGGCTTTTTTGTTGAAAATGATTCCGTGTTTGATTTCATTGAGAGGTGGGTTCTCTTCGATCTCGATGGAGAACTTGTAGATTTGAGGTTTTGCTTCTCCACCCTCAAAATCCCTCTTTGCTCTGAGGTTTTCATGTCAAAAATTAGGTCTTTTCTGCATTCTGATTGTTCCTGTTTTATTGATAGATTAGGATTGTCGCTTCTATCTGCCTATGTTTTGGGTGGCTTTTATTTCTCTCCCCTGGCGTTTCTCATACTAACTTGTATCCTTCCACCCCCACCTTTTTTTTTTTAATTTGGATCGGTGGATGCATTTGAAGAGATTATTTTGCCTTCTGGAACTATTTCCTCTTCCCTCGTGTCATTACTTTACTGGAAACTTGGAGTTAGATTGGTTTTGAAATTTCTATGGTTGTGATACGATTCCCTTAGATATTCACGGGAAAAAAATCCTAAAAAATTTGCATCCACAAGCCGCTTTTACATTTGTATTGCAGTTAAAAGATCTAACTTATTCTCTCTCTTTACTTTTGCATGCTTCCCTTTTTCTGAAAAAAAAAGGGACTTAACTTATTGTATCCTCCGCATAAAACTTTGCCAGAATTTTCGCTGTAAGAAGTTTTCTGATGTGAAAAATAATTTAAGCACTCAAATCTACATATGGCAACTCTTTTTTTCAAAAATAATAATCTGAATCATTGTATGAGAATTCCTGCACCATGAGCATACGTCTATAGAAATGATGGAAACTGAGTCTCCCAATGTTGAACGATTGCTTCTTCTAAACCTGACTCTTACAACACCACAGCTATTCCAAGGTTCTCTCTTTATCTTTTTCTCATCAGTTTGCGTTGGTTCAGAATCGTTTTAGTACAGGCTGGTAGTTGGTCTGTTTTTCAGTATTCCTTATTTTCTTCCTTTGTTGCTTCTACTAGAGTTAGAGGTATGGTGTTGGACTTTTATCGTGCACACCCAACCATTAATGCGAGGTAAATACCATACCCTAAGGTTTATCCTTTTCCCCTTCACATACGAACTCTTTGCCCTGGTTTTCATTAGAAATATTGTATTAATTCTACAGTGTCGGTGGTATAGACAGCCTGCTGTTTCTTGTACTATTCTCCTCTCTCTCTTTTTTCCTATGACTACGGATCACTTGGTAGGTAAAATGCCTTTTGGATTAGTATTCTACTATCGTAGCTGAATTCTTTGCCCCTGATTTTTAACTACTAATATGGATTTATTCTATAATGTCTTGGTACAGACAGCCAGCGGTTTGTTATGATGTTCTCATTCTCTTGTTTTTATCTTCTTGAATTGCTTTAACGACATCTGTGTGCCCATCATCTTCTTAAACAATAAATGTCTTTGAAAAATTGTACTCTTTTGCTGGACTAATACTGAACATCCTTTTTTTTGTAATTGATCAGGGCCCAAGTCATGGACCAAGGAACAAGGTCTCTATCATTGGCACAGCATTGTTGAATCTTGCAGAATTCGCACCTGCTGCTGAAAAAAAGGAAACTGAGATACAGGTCCCCTTGTCATTTGAAGGAAACTCTACTGAGGCACCGTCGTCTCTCCACGTATGTGATAGTGATATAGCAATGTAATATTTCATGACTTTGCATGTGATATGTATCAACCAGTCTGGGCTTGGTTTACACAAATGTCCATAACGTGTTCAAGTGAAAGTAGTATGCTCAACAGAATTAGCCTGCAGTGTATATTTATGTTATTCTTCAACATCTTTTGAGAATAACTAGGTAATTCATTAATGTACCAAAAACTTGTGAAAGGTAGTTCCTGAAAAAGAGGCATTTCTTAATCGCTATAATGTACTTCTTTAATCGCTATATTTGCTTGTTTAAGCAGAATTTGTTAGTAGACTAATATGCCATTTGTGGACATTTATTTTGCATGTGAAATTGCTTTTGCATTTTAGCAATTTTACATGACGAAGCATTTTTTGGAAATGAGAACAACTCAGTTAGTAATCACCTGAAGTTTTTCATGACAAAGCATTTTTCATACCTTTGATGCAGTTGGCTCTCAGTTTTCTGGAAATGAGAACAACTCAGGAATCCTCTGAGATAATGCAGAGAACAGTTGGCCCCATCCTATCTTCTCCGCATCTAAGAGACGCTCTACCTGCTGAGAAAGATGAGGTTTCTGCATTAAAAGCAGGTCTGAGAAAAGTAAAGATATTAAGAGAATTTGTGTCAAAATCAATGAAGACCCGCCAAGAGGATGATGGTAGTGATGGAAGGTTCTCTGTAAGAAGTGATGATGCTGAGTACACATATCCATTTGATACTGATTCCATGGATGATGATCTTCAGAAAGGAGAGTTGGAAGATGGGAAAGAAACATCTAATATTAGAAAATCATTCAGTTATGGCACATTGGCATCTGCGAACTTTGTTGGAGGATCATTTTACTCTGAAATGAGAATAAATGGGGAATATGAGGACTGGGTTTATTACAGTCATCGCAGGTCAGACGTAGGTTGCTCACACACTGAGGAGGCATCTACATCTGTCAATGAACAGTCTTCATTACAAACATCAAAGAGAAGTATCCTACCATGGAAGAGGAGGAGGTTGGGTTTCAGATCCCCAAAACCTAAAGGAGAGCCACTGCTAAAGCCTTATGGAGAAGCTGGTGGCGATGACATTGATTATGATCGCCGGCAAATGAGTTCCTCTGATGAATCCTTAGGGGTATGCAATTCACCTTCTTGTTATTTGACCTCTATATGTTTCCAGTGTATGTTTTCATGATCACATTAGGTCTAAATCACTGATTCCATATATTGAAAACCTGCATAGTATAACTGACAATAAAAAGGCATATATAAGAATGGAACAATGACAATAATCAGTGTATTAGCTGAGGAGTGATTTTCTATTTGAAATTTCTAGTGATATTTATCCCGGACTTTTAAAATAAAAAAAGCTTGCCCACAAGTATTAGTGTTTGATTCTGAATGTGTTTTAAGTAAGATAAATGTGTTTTCGCTTGATTAATGATTTTTTCGTGTACGGATTGCTGTATTTTTATTTATCTGTACTTTATTTGTGTTATGATATTACTTGGATCATAATTTTTTATCTTTCTGAAGAGCAGATGTGAGTTAGAAAACTAATGTATTTACTGAATCATTCTGCAGTGGCACAAGATGGATGAGGATACAGTAGCAAACTGTTCATCAATATCAGAATTTGGAGATGACAATTTTGTGATAGGCAGCTGGGAGACGAGAGAAGTTACAAGCCGTGATGGACACATGAAGCTTCTCTCCCAAGTCTTTTTTGCCTCCATTGATCAGAGGAGTGAACGTGCTGCTGGTGAGAGCGCATGCACTGCCCTTGTGGCTGTGATCGCAAACTGGTTCCAGGCTAACCTGGAAGTGATGCCCATCAAGTCGCAGTTTGACAGCCTTATTCGGGAGGGGTCCTTGGAGTGGAGGAACCTATGTGAGGACGAGACTTATAGGGAAAGGTTTCCTGACAAGCATTTTGACCTTGAGACGGTTCTTCAAGCAAAGATCCGTCCACTGACCGTCATCCCTAGCAAGTCCTTCATTGGGTTCTTCCACCCAGAAGAAGCTGCTGATGGTAATAATAATGGCTTTGAGTTCTTGGGTGGGGCAATGTCCTTTGATAGCATCTGGGATGAGATTATTCATGCGGCGTTAGAGAATGGCCCTTCTGATGGTAGCTCCCAACTCTACATTGTGAGCTGGAATGATCACTTTTTCATCCTCAAGGTTGAACCAGATGCTTATTACATCATAGACACGCTCGGTGAGAGGCTATACGAGGGTTGTAACCAGGCTTATATCTTGAAATTCGACGAGAACACATCGATACAGAGAATGCCTTCTGAGGAGAAATCTGCCAATGGTGAAGCAACAGAATCCTCAGGAAACCATCAGGTGCAACAAGATTCCGTTGTGAAGGAGGACCATTCACTGGAAGAGGAAGCACACAGTAATGATGATGATGATGTCGAAAAAAAAGAGATTGTTTGCAATGGGAAGGAGTCATGCAAGGAATACATTAAGAACTTCTTGGCTGCAATTCCAATCAGGGAGTTGCAGGTTGATATGAGCAAGGGGCTGCTATCTTCCACGCCTATCCATCACAGACTCCAAATAGAATTCCACTATACTGGGTTGTCAAAGGAGGTTGTGGAAGTATTTTTGCCACAAGAAACAGAAGTAGTGGAGCAGCTGCCACAGCTGGCAGAGCCCCCCACTACCCCCACAGCAGTAGCATAATCAAGGGTGGAGTTGGGAGTTGTGAAGTTGTACATAAGTGCTTTTAACTGGTTTTCCTAAACCAAGCACAGGTTTCTTCTTCGGAACGAGGTTTTTTGCTGAGGAGGAGACTGAGGTGAGAACTGAGGCCTACGTGACTACAGGGGAGCGACGTGCTTGTTTTGTTTTTCCTTAATCCTATTTTTGTTTTGCTAATGCAAGAAAGACTGAGATCTGGAAGCACAGAGATGGTGTTGAGGGCTTTCTCTGTCTAACCTTTACTCTTTGATTTGTAAACACTTGCAATTGTAATTACAGTCTTCTTGTTGTGACTCTTTTTTATTATTATAATAATTATTAATATTATCATCAAAATCTTAACTTCTGTGCGTGAAGATGTGTTCTCTCTCTCTCTTCCCAGTTTGTCTAGTCTGTATGATCTCCAGCTATCTATTTATATTTGAATTTTTCCATGTTTATGATTAAGAACAGATGCCACGGGGAATGCAATGATCTCAAACATTGGTGGTAATATATCGGATCCCCAGGATTTCATTCAAACATTCTGACGTACATTCATAGAGTGAAAAGTGAAAACAGCCAACACTGAGCACAGCAGCCAAGGGTTTCGCGGACGCTCATCAGAAAGAAATCTGCAACAGGAGATGTTGGGGTGATTTCCCAGATCAAAGAGAGCAGACCATGACAAAGCAGGAACGATGAATGTCAGAGAGAACGTGAAGAAGACAGCAAAAGAAAGAAGACTGGTTTTACAGGCGGAGTGGATGCTGGGAGGACAACAAACAGGCAAGCTTCGCCGGTCTCTCCACTCCGACGCCCTCCTCCTAATCGAAGGTACATGATGTTTTGTACATGTTTTCTTAGAAATTGTTTGTATACAAAATTTGACAGGAATTGTTAAGAATTAGAATTCCAGAGTTAACAAGAATTACTTGGAATTAGAAAGTAAAGGAAATTGATTTCCTGTTGATTAAATTTTTTACTATTTGTATATGCTCAGACAAGCAAAGGAAATGAGAAAGAACTCTCCCAGTCAGACATCTACCCCTCTAGGAGCAACGGGAAGTATCTAAGGAAGAGTTCCATCACCGTCAACCCCAGACTCCAGACGTCGTCGATCTGGATGGCTTGATGTTGCGGTGGACGATCTAGTGGGAGTGGAGGTGAGAGAGGTAGAGGAGGACTTGACAGAAGATGGAGGGGAGTGCGGTGGAGGGGATTGTGTTGTGGCGATGCAGGAGTGACTCGAGAGTCCCGACGTCCATGTACTCGAGGAGGAAGGCTGGGGAGTGGTGGTCGGCAAGGACGGAGTGGCAACGGAGGACGTGGGGGGAGTCTAAGACCTGGCGGTAAACGGTGATTTCGCACGTGACCTGGTGGTGGATTGCAGGGTCGGATTTATTGGAGGGGTGGAGGAGATTGAGGGTGAAGGAGGTTGAGGGATTCTAACGGTGGCGAACCTTGTAGACCGTGCATCGTTGTCGTGGCCGAGGACAAAGAGCTTCTCGTAGTCGGAGACGGAGGAGGCAGACAAGGTAGTGGTGGGCATGGTGGGGATGGCGGGAGTGAAGTGGAGGTGGATGGCGGTGGTGGGAGGAGGGAGGGGAACTTGAGGAGGATAGGCAGTGAGAGGAGGCGAAGGAGGAGGGGGACTCAGGGAGGACAGGTAGTGAGAGGAGGAGGCAAAGGAAGAGGGGGATTCGGGGAGGATGGGGTAGTGAGAGGAGGAGGAGGATGGGGTAGGGAGGGGACAAGGTGGAGGATGGGGCAGATTCCGTCGAAATTCCATCGGATAGGATTGGAAATGAAAAGAGTTGTGATTTATATATTCTGGAAAGTGAAGGAATTGAGTTTCTTTCGAAAAAAATTTTGGTTAAGTACACAAACATCTTTATTTTGTATGGTCAATAAAGAATGAAATTTTTGTCAAATCATTTCCTTTACCTTTTAGATGCACAAACCTTCCTTTAAAATCACATTCCAACCACATAAGATAAAACAGCTTGATGTATTGAATCACAAAGCACTGAAAGTTGATATGTATCAAATAGATTCTTGCAACACTCTACCACCACAAAACATACTTCGTAATATCATCTTGATGCTTGTCACGAGTGAAGTAAACCATCCAGTTTAGTTTTAGTACATGTTCCGCTGAAGGGCAACTCATTATCAATTACACCCCACATTCTTCAATTGACCATCAATTCTTTTGGATAGACTCCGGCCCCCTTGTAGCTGTGGTCTTGTATCAAGAGTTCCTTGTTGAATAACAAATCTTCCACTTCACTTGCCAGAGCACGGAAGTTACAAAAATGTCTCCGTGTGCATGATTTGTCTCATCCTCAAATTCACATTCTAACCACATAAGATAAAACAGCTTGTAACTTCACCATTCTTTTCCTTCTCTCTTCTAGTCTGATATTGCTGATGCAATGGAATTATTTTACACATTGATGATTGTTGGCTGAAGTTTAGGCACTACATGAACCATAATGTAATCCTGTTTTTAGATACACCAATTCTAGTATCCGTAGACAAAACAAAAGTTGTGAGCACTGGGTTTAGATATCGACACGGTACCACTTTGTAATTTGCATTTCACTTTCACATACTGTTTATTGGTTTGATCTTTGAAAGGTGTGGTTTATAAATTACAAGCATTATATAATTTGTTTTTTGTTTTTTTTTTTTTGCAAATGACAATGTTAATTATATAAAATACTTAACTATGAAATCACCACTAAATGAGAAAATGTCCAAAATTAGTACAATACCTGGAAATTTAAAAGTATCAATCAAAAACCAATAGGCCCCTAAAATTATACAAGTTTATCTAGATTATACCAAATTATACAAGGCTAGAAGGATAATCAGAAATTAATCTAGAGCCTTCATTCAGTAGTAGGTCCACCTTTAGGATTAAGAGGCTCGTAAGCAGAAGTCATAGTTGGAGAGCTTAAATGGGAGGGAACACCCGTTGGATCTGGAGAAACGTCAATGAATGACCTAATGACTTGAGCAGCCTGAATTGCCCTAGTTTGGTCCCATTCTCGTTGCATCCTAGATTTTTCTTGTAAAATGCCCTCATGACTCTGCCTTGAACTCAGAGTGTCGAGCCAACAAACATTAAAGTAATGCTATTACAAATAATTTGTTTTGAACTTTTGAATTTGTTCCTGAAAATACAATTATTTCTTTCAGTCCAAACTGACCAAAGAATTGCTGGAACAAGTATATTCCAGCTTAGTTTTGAAAGCAAAAATCTTGAATAAGAAAAGATATTGAAAACGTCAGTAATATCAATATGCAAAGATCCAATATGACAATTAAGAAAGAAATTTCATATCTCAACAACTAAGTCACATTCCAAGAATAAATGAGTTGTAAATTCTAACATGGCACCACATGAAATGCAATTAGGTGTACCCAATCAACCTTTTTTAATTAGATTAGTCTGCGAAAGAACTTTGTCATGAATAACCAGCTATGAAAAGAGTTTAACTTTTAAAGGAACCTGACTCTACCAGATACTGAATCTATAGGGAGATCTAATACTACCATCATTAAAATTCTGTAACAAGATTTGACATTAAAAATTTTATCATCAGAAAGTTACTAATGAATAACATCTTGCGTTGTAGATAAAGTCAAGCAACCGAAAATATCTTCAAATCTTTTTAATTGTGCTTGCAGATTTAATGCATTCAAATTAGACGAAGAAGAGTAACCGAATAAATCAACAAAATTTGAAGAATACAAAGCCAATGTTTTTTCAATTGATGCTTTTTTATGCTTTGAGACTGAAAATAAGTCCAGAAGGACATGTTTCAATGTAGATTCTCCGAGCCACTTACTTTTCCAAAAAGTGGCACTATCCCCATTACGAACAATAAATCTAGAGAAAGTATTGACTATAGGGAAACAAGACCTAAGTTCGTGTCAGAGGAGTGATCCTCTGTCAGAAGAGACGTTGAGAAGGCCACCCAACCAATAGCAAGCCAAATATTTAGCCTTGATAATCTCCAGCCATTTCAATTTTGTTGTGCCACTCAACAATTGCTAGACCAATTTACACTTCAAAGACTGGCAGAAATTTTTAATATTAATGATGCCCCATCCATTTTGATCTTTTGATCGACAAAGTGTTGTCTAACTAACTAAATGATATCCTGTATTATCAAGAGAAGGACCATGTCATAGAAATCTTTTCCTATACCTATCTATCTCTTTTTCTACTCTAACCAGAAGATGGAGAACTGAAAGACAATAAGTTGGGACGATAGACAAAATAAAATTGATTAAAGTAATCCTACCACTCAAGGATAAATATCTAGATTTCCAGGAAAAAAACTTAACTGAAATTTTATCTAGAACTGGAACCCAATCATTATAAGTCATCTTCCTGAAATGAAGTAGTAGACTAAGGTAACTAATTGGCAATGTAGTAGCCTGACACCCTAGAATAATTTGCTTTTTGTCATGGTGCAGATTTAAAGAGAGTTGATTGAAATGGACAAAAATATAATTCAAATAACTTGCTATATTTCTCATTTTGTTAGAAAAATTGAAGAACTTAAGAAAAGCCTAACTCCGGAATTCTACTTCCTCTTAGACCATACTCTCTTTGTATATTTTTTCAACTTAGGTAAAGTCTACATGGTTGATCGAAAGCTTATCCATAGTTTAATAAAAATGGTTAACTCACAAAGAACAAATCTAAATCCTTTAGAATAGATTGCAAATTTGTATCCATAATTGTAGCAATTTTTTTTTGTGAAGTTTCAATATATACATTTTTGTGAAGTTTCAAGATTACATCTTTTTGTAGATGTTGTAAAGTCAAATGATCTAATTGTTTTGTAACGTTAGTTGATATAACTTTTTGTATAGTATCAATATATTGTTAACCAAGAACAATTATAATCAACAATAATTGTATTATAAATTGCGTTTCTATTTATCTCCATTGTTTGTTTTTCTCATTAAGACCAATTTTTTTGTTCATTATAAGCAAGCATAAGCAGTGGTGGATCCACACTTGGGCCACACAGGGCACATGTTTTAGGTGGAATTTTGTAAAACCAAAAGGACCTAGGTTAAATTTTTACCCAACAAAAAGGATCATGGCATCACCGAGGCACCGACGCACTCGTTACTATGCTAGACCCACACCCACCTCTCAACTCCCCTTAATGGCTTCTACACATGATGCCACTAGCCCGCCATGCCCTCGCCTCTTCCGCTAGATGCCCTTCCGCAGCCTTGACTCGTCGCTCACACTCGCCTCCTAACTCCCCCTCCTGGCTTCCCTCACGATCGTGCAACACCACCAACTACCACACCCTCCCCTCTTTTGCCACTAGTGAACCATCTTCCCTTAGTCCCTCTCCCTAATCCTACTTCCTCTCTAAGTCTCTCTCCTAGTGACACAGTCACACCAAACATCATTGTGCAGAGCGTCGTCATCCCTACCTCGGTGTCTCTAGCCTTCCAACTTCTCCCTGTGATGTTGCCACATTAGACGCTGTTGCGCAGTCCAAAGCACCAATAATCTTGTTTGTCTTAGGCTTTTAGTTTCTCAAATCATAGACGCAAACATTAAAACATGTAAGCATCATGATTTTCCATTTTGTTAGTCGTTGATTAGCTAATTGTTACTACATTGCTCCTTTAGGATGTAGTGGTAAATCTTCGACGATTCAAGCTCCTAGAACGCAAACACGGTTTAAGGCCACCATCTTCATCCGTCAGTCTCTCACTTACTAGGTTGGTTCCTCACTTTCTCTTATTAGATAGTTTTGTTTGCCTAATCAAGTAACCAAACGATTTTTAACAATTAGCATTTAATTGATCTTGTGAAGTAAATCCAGTTACTATGTTTCATTTTTACTATATGACTCAAATACTTTGGCAATTATTTAACTAGTCTTTATAATATTTAATCTTGATTCATGGCCTTCTATGTCCTTTTTATGGTATTATTTGAAGTGAGTGATGTATTTTTATTATAATATTTGTCTTATAGATAATATTTTGAAATTCATGTTTTTTTACATGCATCATATTTTTCTAAATTGATTATGATATAGCTAATTTTATGTAGTGTCTCGTCTCATGAAAAATCCTAGTTTTGCCACTAGGCATAAGTAATTGGACAATACTATTATGAAGTTGATATTGACACTTTTGGAATGAGGTGTTTATGATTAATCGATACTTTTGTATTATTTACAAATTATGTAGAGTTCATCTACATGAAGATTTGTATTATTTGTGATTTCTAATTAATCAATTTTCACTTGAATAATTAGCAAATTTTTAGACTTCAATTTGGAATTTAAGTCAAGTGATTTACATTTGTAAATTTATCTAAGTCAAGTAATTTACATTTGTGCAACATTAAACTTGAAAAACAAGATGACAAAGCTTATTTTCAAAATTTATAATTTATAATCTGTAATTTGGATGTTAGTAAGGAACAATTTGCATAATTGAAAAAAGAAGTTTGTAGTTTCTAGTGCAGTTTGTATTTTCAAAATGTAAATGCCTAAATCTAAAGTGATCATAGTTTACATATGATAAAATTGTAAATTTATCTAAGTCAAGTAATTTACAATTGTGCAATATCAAACTCTAAAAACAAGATTACAAAGTTTATAATTGGAAATTTGAAATGGATATTCTATCATTTGTAATTTAGTAAATAATAATTTGCATAATTGAAATAAGGAATTTGTACTTTTGAATATTGTAGTTTGTATTTCAAATATAATTCCTAAATTTGGGGTGACCATAGTTTTCACATGATAAATTTGTAAATTTATCTTAGTCAAATGATTTACATTCATGCAATATCAAACTTGAAAAAGAAAAACACAAAGTTTATTTTTGGCAACTAAAATTTTGTAGTTCATATTTTAGTAAAGAAACATTTGCATATTTGAAACTAGAACTTTGTGATTTTGAATGTCTTAGTTTGTATTTCCAAAATATAAATTCTTATATGTCAGATAACCATAGTTTACATAGGATAAATTTATAAATTTACTTAAGTCATGTAATTTGCATATGAAAAATATCAAATTTATGAAACAATGGTTAGAAACTTTAATTTTGGTATTCTACACTTTATATTTTGTAGTGGTATTTTATTAAAAATAGTTTACATAATTGAAATAAGGAATTTATAATTTCCAATGATTTAATTTGTATTTTAAAATTGCAAATTTCTAAATCTGGTAAGGAGTCATTGTTTGCATATGATTAGTTTATAGATTCTAGTTAATAATGTACAATTGCACAATAGAAAACTTATAAAACTTGGTCACATATTTTTGTTTTGCATGTTCTTAGTTTGTATTTTTAAAATATAAATTCTTAAATTTGAAACAACTATACTTAATAAAAGTGCCCACTTTGGTAGATGACAAGCTCTCAGCACAAAAAATGCAAACTTTCGTCAAAATTTTGACACTGACGATATTCAATCCATCATTGGTGTAATATATGCCCTCCGATTATGATGGCCAAGAACATGGCAACTTGAACATCAAATTGAATCGATATTTCAATCTCTTGATGAATGATTTTGACACTAACGATATTCAATCCATCATTTGTTTCTTTTCCCTTCTATCAATATGAAATTTTGTAACCCATGGCTTAATTTTGACGTATTCAAGGTTGAAATAAAGTCTCTCAATCCCTAATATCAAATAAATAGCTTTATCATAGGCTGAATGATACTTCTCTGAAGTAAAATAAGGACAACAAAAGTTTCAGATGTTCTGACCAACAACTTGAATGGTAGTGCATGCATGAAGACATGTTAGTCAAAAAATTCTCCATTCGTTGCAAGAGCAATCTTAAGTCTCTAGATTTACTTGACATGAAAAATCAACATGAACATCTATAAGAGAATATGGTTCGAATATGATGCATATTAAACCTCAATAATCTCGAATATTGGCTTGAAGCTTTTCCTCCACACCAAGACACAAGTGTGACATCCACTTGCTAGACTGAATATTCATTCTTAAACATAGTTCTATTACTTGTACTCGTATGTGATCTATTAGCTTATAAATTGGTAGATGAAGAACTTTAAGGATCTATGTATTTTAACATTTAACGACATTTGAGTACATATCCCTATAACAGTTACCTTTGAGTAAGGTATTTGCCTAATGATGCATGCTAGATGAATCAATAAATTCCTTGTCACGTCGGGATTCACATGCTAGCATATGGTAATTCTCTTCTAAGTGACGTAAATAGTAAGAATGGTAGAAATTTGGAAAATTTCTTACTATTTCATTGCTCAAACCCTTGCATCTATAAAAAAAAAAAGGTAATTCTTACACTCAGACCGACAATTTCTTTTAAGTTCTTGAGAAACTATTTTCAATTCCCATCCAATTTCATTTCTCATCTATTTCTACATCCACTGTTCTAAATGTCAAAGGAAATATTTCATTCTCACTGTTAACACCGACTAGAGTAAGTAAGATATAAAGATATTTTGTTTTCAAAAATGTCCCATCAAGAAATAAAAGAGGCCTACAACTAAATTGAAAGCCAATGATAGATCCATGAAATGCCAAAAAACATTCTTTTAAATTTACCACTCTTAGTATCATAGTTCAAATCAAAGTAAGATCCTAGATTAGTTTTTAAAATTGCATCTCGATACCATTTTAATTTGTTAGAAGTGTTTTTCCTTACCATACATACATTACATTGTCAATTGTTTGCCCTCCACCATGCCTTGTGATATGAAATCCCAACATTATATTCATTGGTTATGTAACAACCCTGGTTGTCACTTACCTAATTATTCACATACATATATTTTTTTAGACACATAATTGAATCCAAATTCAAAACTCATAATGAAATTTATCATAATATTAAATATTACACTTGAATAGTATATCTATTCAAGATCCTCGATGTGTAGTAAAGTAACTCTTCTAAATGCACTAACAAGAATTCCAAATTCTAATCAACAAAACACAAATTAAACATACCTAAGTAATCATAAAAATGTCACCCAACATACTCCTACCAAAAGCAATTTAAGGAAGAACTCATTTCTACAAAACAACTTGAAACATGGAAAAAAATGTGTGGGTTGAATGCATAGGCAAAACACGTCACTTAAATGTGCGAGACCTACAAGAAAATCCTTCTGATGTAAAACTAGGTGAGAAAAATTCACAACTCTAAATAACACTGACATCGATCCTAATATCGACGCCTTAGAAATCTACTGAAAAGCCACAACTCCAGACACAAGCAACATCTCAACATTGATGCATAGACATCTATGGAAAACCACATCCCTGAGCATAACTAGCATCTCAATAGTGACGTCCAAAAATCCATAGAAAACCTTGATACACCTCTTCACATGAGCGTGCATCCCAGATAGCATTATAAAATCATGAGGAATTTAAAACTTAAACCTCTCAAATCTATAGGTCTATCAACTTCAAGAAAAATACGTCATTGAAAACCACAACTCTGAAGACACACCTACTTAGTATCAATGGACCAATCATAGAAGAACAATATAATAATTATCCAAGTAACAACATAAAATCATATACACTTGTTGTGTTACTCGGGCCTAAGTGATCGACACTAGTTATAAGTAGGTGTCGAAGTGCACTGCACTATCATTGACAAGCCACCTTGCAAAGGAGTCCATCAATCTCAAGTCCATCCTCTCTAAAGAACCCTCACCACTATTTACTCTATGATATCACCAAGTGCGAGGCACATGCATATCATGTCCTAGCTGTTAGAAACATATTTTGTTTTAATGATTACACTTGGACTAATGAATTTTTTGTATATTTTCATGAAAGAAAAATGTTGAAGAAATTACTTGTTGTAAATGTATATGTAACGACATACTTAGAAAAAGGATGAAGAAATTACTTGAGTCATGTAAACTTTATGACATGTTGTAAATGTATATGTAAAGTCATACTTGGCAAATTGGTCGTGAATTATATGAAGTATCAAAATCGACAAACCGAAGGAAAATTGGTATACCGATACAGGAAAAATCGGTATACCAAAACTGTACTCCGAAATTAGAAACGAAGAATCAAAAACGGCATACCGAAGAAAAACGGCATACCGAAGCAGGAAAAATCGACACAAGCAACGAAACTCCGAAAAAGACTGTGGAGATAAAACTGAAGATAAAAAGGCATGCCAGACTAAAACGGTATACTGTATCAGGAGAATTCGGCATACCGAATTACTTGAGAGTTGCTACTTGAAGAGGAAAAATGGCATTCTAGAGGTCAAAACGGCATACCTAGAAACTAGCCGTTTATGACTGTTTTCTAGTCGTTAGACAAATTTTTCGATGGTCCTTTGGCTATAAATAGGACCTCTACGAGCCTTGATAAACATTATCACATTCATATACTTGTAACTCTCTATTTCCATGCTCAAACTCTGTCCTACATTCTCTTCACAAGTGATATTGTAATTCATATGTAAAAGCGCTCTGTGAAAGAGAAGTCACAAATTGTAAAGCTACAAGGGGAGGCTCTAGCTTCTTGGGGAACGAGAAGTTGAAGGAGCAAGGATTGGATTGGTGGGATTGCCAACACAAGTATTGTATTGCTTTAAGTATAAAGGGAAAATCTTAAGAGAGTCTTGAAGAGTAGACTAGGCCAGGGTTTTGGCCGAACTACTATAAATAGCCTGTGTATTTATTGTCTCTCATCTCCTTCATGTGCATGAATTAGTGTTAACTTCAAACTTATATGATTGTGCTATAGTTTCTTGTTTACTTTTGTAACATACTTCATTCTGATTAATTTATACCGAAAATTGGGATAGTAAATATTAAAAATTAAAATTCTCTATTCACTCTCCTCTAGAGAAGCCACTTGATCCAACAATTGGTATCAGAGTCAGGTTTTCTAGAGTTAAATTAATTATCTACTAGAATACATGGCTTCTTCATCATTTAACAATAATATTGTAGAGGGACAAAGCATTAATAGACCACCATTTTTTGATGGAATAAATTATGTTTATTGGAAATGTAGGATGATCATATATTTGAAATCAATAAACTTTGAATTATGGGATGTAGTAGTAACTGGTTTTACTTTGAGCTCCACATCATTTAGAGAATGGAGTAATAAAGAAAAACATCTTGCACAATTAGATGCTAAAGTGTTAAACATTTTATTCTGTGCTATTAGTAAGGAACAATTTAATAGTATCTCAAACTGTAAGAGTTCCTAGGAAGCATGGCATATTTTAGAAGTCACACATGAAGGAACCAACCAAGTTAAGGAAACAAAAATAAATATGGTTGTTCACAAATTTGAATTATTTAAAATGAAGGATAATGAACCTAAAAGTGAAATGTTTACCAGATTTAATGAAATAACTAATAACCTACAAACCCTTGGCAAAGATTATTCTCAAAGTGAATTAGTGAGGAAAATCCTTCGGTCTCTTACCTCCGAATGGGAAAAGAAGACCACTACCATAGAAGAAGCTAAGGACTTATCTACTTATTCCTTAGAAAACCTAATAGGAAACCTGACTTCATATGAGATCCAACGAAAGGAAAAAGAAAAGAAAAGGAAGGAATTGAAAATTCTAAAAAGAAGAATATAGCACTAAAAGTTATTTCAGATTCAGAAGAATTCGAAGATGAAGATGAAGACATTGCCCTGTTAACTAGAATTTAAGAAATTCATTAAGAGAGGAAGATTTCAAAAGAAATTAAATAAATTTCAAGATAAAAGCAAAGATAAAGATGATCCACCCCTATGTTTTAAATGCAATAAACCAAGACATCTCAAAAGAGAATGTCACCTTTTAAGGATGAAAATTAATAAAAAGAATGAAAAACCCATCAAGAAGAAAGCCCTCTAAGCCACATGGGACAAGAGTGACTCATCTTCTAATGAGGACTCTGCCTCTGAAAGTGAAAAAGCCAACATGTGCTTCATGACACAGGCTAGTGAAATTAGCTCTTCCCTTAACATGGAATACATCAACATGGAGGAACTCCTGGAGGCGTTTAACGAATTATATGAAAAATACAAGTGTCTAAAAGCCAAAAACAGAAGTCAAAACCAAAACATAGAAAATCTTACAAACAAAAATGAGAAACTCATTAACGAAGGTAAAATTTTGCTTGATGAAAATGATGAACTCAATCAGAAAAATATTGAACTAAAACAAGAAATCAATCATATGAAATATAACATAAAAAATCTAGAAAAAGATATTACAACATTAAAAATCAAGAGCAATGACTTACTTAACACTGTAACCAAATTCACAAAAGGAAAAGAAAACCTAAATAAACTCCTTTCAAGTCAAAGACATTCATTGAACAAACATGGAATTGAATATTCAAAATTTAATAACATCCCTTATGAAAATGGTTTTATAAGAGCAACTACAAACGAAAAATACATCTTTGTTGTAAGTAGGCAGTCAAAATGGGTTGACAACAATTAAACTAAAATACATGGTATAAAAAGAAAACCAAAAATGATGTGGATACCTAAGACCTTGCTGGCATCCTTTGATGCAGGGAAATCATGAACTTCAAGTGGATCTTAGACAGTGGATGCTCCCGCCATATGACAGGAGATCGTAAACTCTTATGTACATTGAGCACCAAAGAAGACGGAGTGGTCACGTTTGGTGATAATGCAAAGGGAAGAATAATGGAGATAAGAAATGTAAGTAACTCTCACAATCCCTTTATTGAAAATATTCTACTTGTAGATGGTCTCAAACATAACTTGATTAGTATAAGCCAATTGTGTGACATAGGATATAAAATAATGTTTGATAAACATGAATGTACTATAATAGATACTAAAACTAACGAAACCATATTTATTGGAAAAAGGAAAAATAATGTGTATAAAATAAAAATCTCACATGAACCTGATAAGACTCTATATTGCCTTGCATCTTCAAATTACGAACATTGGTTATAGCATAAAAGACTTGGTCATGCCAATATAACACAACTTTCTAAATTATCCAAAAGTGAAATTGTGATGGGGCACCAAAAATTGATTTCAAAAAGGATAAATTATGTGATGCATGTCAGTTTGGAAAACAAATTAAATCATCTTTCAAAATTAAAGATATAGTTTGTACTTCCAAACCGCTAGAATTAATTCATATGGATTTGTTTGGACCAAGTAGAACACTAAGTCTAGGGGTAAAAGATATGTTTTTGTTATTATCGATGATTTTTCGCGCTTTACTTGGGTTTTCTTTTTGGCAAACAAAAATGATGTTTTCATTGAATTTCAAAAGTTTTGCAAAAAGGTTCAAAACGAAAAAGGGTTAAAAATTATTAAAATAAGAAGTGATCATGGAGGAGAATTTGAAAATGATAATTTTGAAAGTTTTTGTGAAATGAATGGTTTTGAACATTGCTTTTCTTCTCCAAGAACCCCTCAATAGAATGGAGTTGTAGAAAGAAAAAATAGAACCCTTCAAGAAATGGTTAGGACCATGCTTTGTGAAAGCAATTTGCCAAAGCACTTTTGGGCCTCAGCCGTGAATACAGCTTGTTATATTTTAAACCAAGTTTTAATTCAACCGATTTTAAATAAAACCCTATTTGAACTTTGGTTTTGCAAAACCCCTAGAATTTCTTACTTTAAATTTTTTAGATGCAAATGCTTTATCTTGAATACTAAGGACAATTTAGTTAAGTTTGATCCCAAAGCTGATGAGGGAATATTCCTTGGATATTCCTCTAGGAGCAAAGCTTATAGAATTTATAATAAAAGAACATTAATAATGGAAGAATCAATGCATGTATATTTTGAAGAAAACACTGAAACTAAGGCAATAAACATAGACATTGATGATGATCAAGAGGTAAATGTAAACACATTAGAAAACCAAACTAAATAATTAAAACTTAATGATGAGCAACCCAGTCATAAAGATTGGCAATACGTATATGAACATCCTAAGGAACTCATCATAGGTGATGTGTCCAAAGGAATTCAAACACGATCCAGTCTCGATCATGGCTATGCAACTTATGCTTTTGTATCATTCATTGAACCCATAAATGTAACTGAAGCTTGTGATGATAACTATTGGGTAAATACCATGTATGAGGAGTTAAATCAATTTGAAAGAAACAATGTTTGGGAGTTGGTTTCAAAACCTGAGAATAAACAAGTTATTTGGACAAAATGGATTTTTAGAAATAAATTAGATGAATCTAGGAAAGTAGTTAGACATAAGGCTAAGCTAGTAGCTCAAGGTTATAATCAGGAGGAAGGGATTGATTTTGACGAAACTTATGCTCCTGTAGGTAGATTAGAGTCCATTAGAATGTTGTTAGCATATGCTAGTCACTTAAGGTTTAAGTTATTTCAAATGGATGTGAAAAGTGCCTTTCTAAATGGATTTATTGAAGAAGACGAAGTGTATGTCAAACAACCCCTTGGATTTGAAGATGAACTCAATCCAGATCATGTTTACAAATTAAACAAAGCACTTTATGGAATCAAGCAAGTACCTAGGGCTTGGTATGAAAGATTAAGGAAATTTTTGCTTGATCAAAAGTTTTCAATTGGTGCTATTGACTCTACCTTATTCATAAAAATGTTATAAAATGACATGCTAATTATCCAAGTATATGTGGATGATATTATTTTTGGATCAACAAATGAAAATCTATGTAAAGATTTTTCCATGATTATGCAAAAAGAATTTGAAATGAGTATGATGGGAGAACTGACATTCTTTCTTGGATTACAAATAAAGCAAACTAATGATGGGATATTTATAAACCAAGAAAAATATACTAGGGAGTTATTGAAGAAATTTGGAATGGATCGCAGCAAAATAGCTAGGACACATATAAGCACCTCCACTAAGTTAGAAAAGGATGAAAATAGAAAAAAGGTAGATCAAAAATTATATAGGAGGATGATTGGATCACTTTTTTATTTAACAGCAAGTAGACCGGATATAATGTTTAGTATATGCTTGTGTGAAAGATTTCAAACTTCACCTATAAAATCACACTTGAAAGCTGTTAAGAGAATTCTAATATATCTTCAAGGGTCAATTGATTTTGGGCTATATTATCCTAGAAACACTAGCTTGGATCTTATAGGAAATAATGATATTGATTATGTGGGATCTAGAACTGATAGAAAAAGTACCAGTGGAACTTGTCAATTTCTAGGAGACTCTGTAGTCTCTTGGTTTAGCAAGAAATAAAATAGTGTTGCACTCTCAACCACGGAAGCTGAATATATTGCAGTTGGTTGTTGTTGTGCCCAAATTCTACGGATGAAACAAACCCTAAGAGACTTTAATATAATTTTATCAACAACTCCAATATTTTGTGACAATACAAGTGCAATCAATTTATCTAAAAATCCAGTTCATCACTCTAGAACTAAACATATAGAAGTAAGACATCATTTCTTAAGAGACAATGCCCTTAAAAATAATATTAAGTTAGAATTTATTCCAATTAAGAAACAATTGGCAGATATATTTACCAAACCTCTTGATGAACAATAATTTATTAAGATTAGAAGAGATCTGAGAATTTGTAAACTATCAGATCTAACATTAAAAATACTCTGTGTGCTTTTTCGGAATACCGAAGGTATTTACCGAAAATTACTGGATCGGCATATCAAAATGGAACGGTATACCAATTTTTTGACAAATTTTTCAGAATAGATTTTTCGACATACTCAAAATATACGGTATACCGAATCCCCTGAGTCACCATTTTCGGCACATCGATGCATGTATCGAAGCATGTTCCAAAATCTCCTGTAACTAATTTCGACATACCAAATTTTTTTTTCAGTATACCGAATTTGTCGCAAATTCTGTTTTAAAACCCAAAACTTAGGGCTTTTTCTCACTTGTTTTAATTTCTAGTTGACTAATTCTCTCTGCCGACACCACTCCTTCTCCTTCCCATCCGAGAATACACCCTCTCCAACCCTTCCTCTCCTCTTCTCTATCGATTTCTCACCCTTGTTGAGGATGGCCCCTAAGAAGATGCTTGCTTCTCGCGGAAAACGAAAGCAATCTGAAGAGACATAGGAGGCTTCCTAGAGACATTATCAAAAATATCGTTTCGTCGACAATGAGGCCAAGCAAGCTTACCGAGAAAGGTTTGCCAACAAAGAGGTACTTACTGGAAAGAGAATACTTTTCAATGAACTTGATTCCTTCAAGCCTTTGTTTGAGTTCTAGGGTTTAATTCCTTTTTTAAGCTTCATAGGTGATAGAATGTACTATCCTACCTTAGTATCTCAATTTTATGCCAACATGACTTATTCACACTCTCTTGCTCATTCTTATATTTGTGGCAATACCATAGATTTTGATGATGTCTTACTAGGTCAATTGTTTAAAATTCCATCTTCAGGGACCGACATCACATTATCCATTTATGAGTTAGATTGGTCCTATGCTGAAATCAATAAGGCCATATCCTTGAACACTAGGAGCACTTTCAAACCTAGTAAGATTAAGCAACTCACTAAGCAATCTCGTATTATCGCCTATATTGTGGCTGCCAATCTAGTCCAAAAGAAAGGCCACCAAGATGAGTTAAGTGAGCTTACCTGTAAGGCGGTCTATGCCATTGTCAAACAAATTCTAGTTAATTGGGGTCAAGTGATTTTCCGCTGTATCACTCATGTAAAAACTAAGTTATTCTTTGGTCCTCCTTTAACTTATTTGTTTGAAAATTACGACATTCCTCTTGATGATGAACCGAGCCATCTTGTAAAATCCTGTGACATCTGGGCCTGATTATCCATTTTTATTTGTAAACCATGTAAGTGATTGTAATATTGCTTAAATGGTTTATTGATGGATAATCTGTTATTTCTTGGATGTGTGAGCTTGTGGTTGGCTTTCTGTAACCATGCCGGCGAGGAGGTTCCGCAAATGAATGCGAAATCGGTCGGCAAAATCACGTCGAAAAAGCAAAATAAAACGGAGTCGCCACCTAATCTATTATGGAAGACAAGGAAAACCATGTACATGAAATAAATCATGCAAAAA
>JAMKQA010029676.1:0-15396 GCA_024699735.1 Posidonia australis
TATGGCTTAAAGGATTATTTGCAGAATTTAGTCCAAATCAAAAAGTGATTGAAGTTTATTGTGATAGTCAGAGTACTATTCATTTGGCGAAAGATCAACTTCATCATGAAAGGACGAAGCACATTGATATTAGATATCATTTTATACGTGATATTATTCTGCAGGGATCAGTTACTATGAAGAAAATTCCCACTACAGATAATCCAATTGATATGATGACAAAATCCTTACGCTTGACTAAGTTCACTCATTGTACGAACT
This sequence comes from Posidonia australis, assembly GCA_024699735.1. Classification (NCBI taxonomy): domain Eukaryota; kingdom Viridiplantae; phylum Streptophyta; class Magnoliopsida; order Alismatales; family Posidoniaceae; genus Posidonia; species Posidonia australis. Next base: position 262 of record JAMKQA010029676.1, read on the forward strand.
TGGTTGGACTCTGTGACTTGTGAAAAGAGTTCATTTTGGTAGAGAGAGATTTTTTTTAGAGAGGTTGCTGTTGTTACTTATTCTATCTTTGACTTGTACCTATTTCAGGTTTTGCTTTTCGAAGTCAATGTGGAGATTTGTTAGAATTGACTTGTAAAAGGGTAATTACCATATTACCCTTATGGTTATGGTCTGGGAACTTCTATAAATACCCAAGGCCTTAACCATTTGTATGTGCCCTTTCGATTCCTTTGATAGTGCAACACCATCTCTCTCTTTCTCTGTCCGTGGAGTAGGCCTTGCTGAACCACGTAAATTCTTAGTGTTCTTGTGATTGATTGGTTTGTTTGTGACATGAATCCCTAACAAAAAGGTTGGAACACTTAATGATTGCAACACTGTGGAGTCTATGGCTTAATAGAAACCCTGCTATTTTTAGATAGTATGGTAGAAATCTATCCTTAATTTCAAATCTAATAATGCATTTTCCATCCTTAGGCAAATATCTTATTCATAGGTCAAGGGTCAACTGCTTCATGTATCTTTTAAGCCATACAACAAATGTAACATAACTGGAATCAAGCTCACGCAGTACAGGCCTCTCCCACACCATTAGTCTGTCCCATCGATATTCCAGTGGCCATTGAAATCCCGACCAACCTATTTGATGATCCGGGCTGAGTCTGGTGCCCAAGGATTACTTGCGATGGGTTATTTTTTTGATATAATTCGGCCACCCCCTCCTTGGCTTGAACATTTTGAAATATTGTTTATTTTGACTTTTATGATTTGAGAATGTTTGGTTCTCTAATTTATTTTGTTGAATTTTCTTGTTGTCCTTGAAATCCAAGGAAAATATCTATATCAATTTTGTTTGCTTGGTAGTAGCACATTACGAAGTTTATATTTAATGAAATTCTATCATTTACAAAAATGAAAAAAAACTATATCTCTACTATTGTACAGTAGTACAGTTGCAAGTACTTGTATAGAAAACTGTAGAATGGTGCAGTTCTTTTCCATAGACCATTAAGTCAATTTTGAAGTTTGTAGACCATGATGCCATACGTAATATCAATAACACTACAATTGAAAGCCAGATGTTTTGTGGTCCCTCGAATGTAAAGATTCAAAAGTCAAAGGAAGGATGAAGACAAGGGCGAAGGTTGAGTGTTGATCATAGCTTAGACTATTCTTCCGGTGGAAATGAGGTAGAAAGAAAAGTTTGACCGGTTCAAATGTCTTGTTGCTTCTAAAGGAGAGGCCAGAATGTGTGTTCGAAAAAAGTTTTCCTAAATAGGAAAATTGGTAATTTATTTTTGAAAAAAACAAGGGAAAAAGACAGAAGAAAGACGCAAACATAGGAGAACGGAAGTTGATTTGTTTCTTGGCCTATGGTTATTCTGAAATTTTTTTATTTTCCTTTTTGTTTCCTTGTTTGGAAATTCTTCGATTCCACCAACTCAAGCGCAAAACTTTCTTCTTTATCATCATCTACTGCTACTGCTACGTTTTCTCCTTTTCTTCTTCATCTTCTTCTTAAACCTATGATTATTTTGAAATATTTTACTTTAGTTAATAGTTTCCTTCATGTTTAAAACTCCTCCGGTTCCACCAGCACAAGCATAACACCTTCTTCTCCTCGTTCTTCCTGCTAAGATGGCCAACATAACAGAAACACATAATTTAACAGGTAGTTCCACGCTAATATGCTACTCGCCGACAATGATCACCACCAACGGCATATTTTCTGGATACAACCCATTGGAGTACGCGTACCCTCTCTTCGTCATCCAAATGGCGATCGTCGTTGTCATCACCAGATGCTTCTACTTCCTCCTCAAGCCCCTTCGCCAACCACGCTTCATCGCCGAAGTCATAGTACGTACAAGAAATTAACGTCCTTAATTTCGTTGAGAAATTATCATTAGATCATGCTCTACACGAACATTACATCCATTCTTCTCTTCTTCCTTGACGCAGGGAGGGGTGGTGCTCGGCCAGTCTGTGATGGGTCGGATACCGGACTACCTCGACGCGATCTTCCCCTCCCAGAACACCTCCAACATCGAGACCGTGGCTCATCTTGGCCTCTTCTACTTCATCTTTCTGTGTGGTCTCCAAGTCGACATACGATCTGTGAATCGGATGGGGAAACGTACGTGGGCCGTTGCTGCCTCGGGGGTCATCCTCCCCTTTGCGATCGAGATGATCGCCGTCCTCGTCGCTGGGGATGACATCCGCGCCCAGACCTACAACGACGCCTACCTCCTCTTCCTTGCTGCTTCCCTGTCCGTCACCGCCTTCTCGGTCCTCGCTCGTATCCTTGCCGAGCTCAAACTACTGAACACCGACACCGGCCACCTCACCATGTCGGCTGCCCTCATCACTGATGGCCTTGCTTGGATCCTCCTAGCCATTGCCATTGCACTTACGGGTGACAATTCTTTTTAGAAAAATCATGTATATATCATTTTGATTTGTTGGTTGTCCTTGTATTTATCTGTCTATATAACTTGTGTACTTGCAGGGAAGAACCGCTCCGGCATCTCATCTCTTGGTGTCATCTTCTCCGGCGCCGCGTTACTTGTGGCCACCTACTGCACGGTTCGCCCAGCGGCGTTGTGGATCATGTCACACACACGGGAGGGGGAGCCAATCAGCAATATCTACCTTATTTTCACCATCTTGGCACTGATGGCTTGTGGGGTGATGGCCGATGCTATCGGCATCCATGCGGTGTTTGGAGCCTTCATATTTGGTCTCGCAGTCCCTGAAGGCCCCCTTGTGACCACTCTTATTGAGAAGCTCGAAGACTTCGTCACCGGACTCTTCCTCCCACTTTACTTCGCTTCAAATGGCAGCAGGGTCAGTCTAACATCCATCAGAGACGCTGGAATCTCTGGGTTCATTGCTGGTGTCATTTTTCTTTCTAGCATTGCCCGTGTTGGCACCACCATGGCGGTTTCAACCTTCATCTATGGATTTCCAGCTCGTGAGGGCCTTCTGCTCGGAATCCTCATGAACACAAAGGGAATCATGGAAATGGTGATCCTACGCATTGCTTTAGACAAGAACGTTCTCTACACACAATCTTATTCGATGATGGTTGTGATGTCTGTAATATTGACCGCAACGGTTACACCATTGGCCACAGTGGTGTCCAAGCCTGAACGTCATTTAGTCAATTACAAGCGTCGAATGCTGCAGCGATTGACGCCAGACGGTGAGCTTCGAGTCCTTGCATGCATCCACACAGCTAAAAATGTGCCATCCCTCGTTAACCTTCTTGAGGTCTCCCATTCTACAAAGAACTCTCCGATCTCTGTTTGCGCTGTCCATCTCATGGAGCTGACAAGCCGAGAATCCACCATGATGGTCGTCCACGACACGCACCATGGTGGCGGGAGTGTAAGGAAAAGAGGACATCACCACAGCAATTCACATGCACAGTCTGGGCATATCATGTCGGCGCTCGAGAACTACGAGCAACATGCTGCCGGGGTCTCCGTGTACCCTATGATCGTTGTCTCACCATACTCCACCATGCACGAAGATATCAAAGGCATTGCCGAGGACAAGCGCACCACGTTGCTTATCTTACCATTCCATAAACAGCAAACAGTGGATGGTGGGATGGAGATAGTAAATCAAGGGATTCATGTCGTCAACCAAAACATCCTTGCCAATCCACCATGCTCAGTTGCTATATTGGTTGATAGAGGACTAGGCGGTACTGCAAGGTATTCATCTCGCATCCACTATATAAAACTAGAACCATATATACCACATGGATTGGTCTCTATATATAGGATAAATTCTCATGGAAAAGTTAAGTTCTGTATACATGAATTCTTATTAGGGTGCACACACCGAGGTCCAATTCTCGTTAGGGTTTCATGTCACTTGAATTACAATTGGTTATCACTTCTGACAGAGTAAACCTCACAACTACCTTTTCACTTCCAAACATAAAAAACCAAAAAGGCCCCCGATTGTCAAAATGTAATAAATTCCTTGGTTTCTCCTTGTAGATCCATCAGTTGATTTGAAAACCTAAAGATTTCTTATCTATACAACTAGTTGTTTTTCTATGAAAGTTGAACTCCCCCATACCGAAAAAGCACATATTATGTTAATAATTACTACTTCTACCATATTCGTTAGTTTTTGTTGCATCGATATTCAGGCTGGCCGCAGCAATGGGTCGACAGACCGTACACAACATTGCGTTTCTTTTCTTTGGAGGGCCTGATGATAGAGAGGCACTTTGTTACGCCAACCGGATGGCACAACAACAAAACATCAGCGTCACTGTCTTCCGCTTCATCGACACTAGAGAAACGTCGCCAAAGCCGTCGACACCATCGGCGTCAGGACCCGCCGCTTCCTCTGTCGGAGCAAACCAACCGATGACCATCAAAGTCATGTCCGACAAGGAAAGAGAACGAAACCTGGACGAGAACTGCGTAAAGGAATTCCGACTCCGGAACGCCGGGGACGAGTCGGTGATGTATACGGAGAAGATGGTGAGCAGTGGGGAGGAGATGCTGGCAATGATAAGATCAATAGACAAGATCCACGATTTGTATGTTGTGGGGAGGGCAAACCAGTCGGACAACCCTCTGATAGCGGCGTTGATGGATTGGAGTGAGTGCCCCGAGCTAGGGGTTGTCGGGGATATGTTGGTTTCGTCTAGCTTCGCTTCGTCAGTGTCTGTGCTGGTGGTGCAACAATACCGGGAAGAAACATCGAGGATCATGCAGGAGGGACTAGGGTCACCAGGCACACCAGGGAATGCTGCAGTAGCACCATGAACACTCAAAAGGTTTTTAGGAAAATATATAGAGTATTTATTCTGAAATTACTCGTGGACTTAGGCAGCCTGCAATGTAATCGGTCTATGAAAGCTGCTCATATTTGTTGAGCCTGCCGTATAAGTATGCGATATATAAGATTGAATTGTTTTTTGTCGTAGGCCTTATTATTATTATTATTACATATGCTAGAAATTTTCTTTGTCTTGTTTGCTCTTGGTATGGATACATTGTTTTTACATTTAGTATCGATCCATATATATCATTGGATTCCTCGATATAATTGATCATGCAGTGGCAAATGTTTGCGTCTTTGGTAGGGAAGGCACAAATGCACATAGTTGCTAGGATCCATGGAATTATCTGATATCATTTCTATCTCTCCTTCTTAAACTATCATCCAACTTTGAGATTGATTCATGTAACAACTTATGAATATCATTTTTTTTGTCTTTTTAATAGAAATTATTGAAAATTACTTAATAATATCCCAAAGTAATATCATTTTGGTGTCTAAGGTTTTAAAAGTATCATAATAATGGTCTAAGATTTACATAATTATATGAATCCTTAACTCCAATAATTTTTACACTTGAACGACCATTATACCCTTATTTATTTGAAAAAATTTATCTAATGCTGCCCAAGGTTTAAATGAAATATCATTTTAGTATTCAAGGTTTCTAAAATATAATAATAATGTTCCAAAGTATGAATAAAATATCATTTTAGTGTCCAAGATTTATGAAGTATAATAATATAATAATGGTGTCTTAAGATTTTTATTATTAGTAATTACATGTTTATTATTGTTTTTTATGTTGACGCAGGGAATGGTAAAGAAGGACATTATTGTCATAAGAAATAACCTGGACGAAAGCCTTTGTATGTCTAGCATTGTAAACTTTAGGACATCATTACAAACTTTAGATGTTAAAATAGTATTTTACTTAAACTTTAGGACATCATTAAATAAAATTTTCCTAAAAATCTATGTTAACCAAGGGGGTTATAGCAATGATTATTTAAGTTGTTTTGTTTAGTTATTATAGGAAAATTTTCAGTCGGAGTGCAACTACTCTCTTGACTGCAACTGAATTTAAAAAAAAAAAAGGGGTGACGGTCCCCTTTGTATGTGAGGAGAGCGCCGGATGTGACCCGTGTGGCCGACTACACTGGTTCACTACCCCATTTAGTATATTATGGGCATGGCAAAGTGAACAGAGAAAATATCCAGGTTTTAATGAGCTATGCAACACCAAAAAAGATTTGTTTTGCATTCAGCATAATTGATGCAACTAACAATTTCTGAGATATAGCTCAAGCCCTAAATACAATTTCACTTACATTAACAAAAGTTTTTGAATTCGCGACGGTCTCTGACCCTAACCGTCAAGATAAATGAACTAGGAGGCTGGTTCACGTTCTCGGGTTGGGCTGGACGAGCCTACTGTCATGGTCGGGTTGGAGGGAGTTGGTTTGGTACAAAGAGAGGGAGACATCACAGCGCGTTGACTAGGTCAACCGTGTTCCTAGCAATGCCTAAGTGCTTTGAGAGAGTAGGTGAGTAGGTCCCAGGTTTTTGGATGGCTGGAGAATTAATTGAATGCCTTTGGTCTCACGGTGGAGGAGGTTTATTTATAACCAGGTGGTGGTAGTTGATTTTGCTAGGCTAGTAGACTGAGCTAGGTCAGGCTTCGGACTAATAAGGCCTATAGGCCCATGTGAGGAGTCCCCGCTTTTCAGTCTGAGTTGTAAGCCGAGACTGTGAGGTCGTCTATTTCGATTGACGTTGGTTGAGACTGCTCCATCGACAGTGTCTGACATGTGTTTGTCGTTACTTCGTTAAAGTTTATCTGTGGTTATACGAAAGATTGAGAGTTTAATTTTTACAGACATAAACATCATATATATGTTACATTAGGATAGTTGAATATAATATATATATTAATTACCGTTTAAAAAAAAAAAAAAGGACAGTGTCTGACATGTGACCTCCATGCATGAGCAGAACAGACTCCTAGGCAATGCCACTGCTAAAGCATGTGAGGTTTTTGTGAGGACGTTATTAGGATATTTTATCGCTATAGTAAAGTTTATCGTTAAATTGATCTTACAAGTTCCTTACTACGTGCACGTGAGTATTTTTGTGAATAATTTTTATCCTTGTTAAATTCTAATAAGATTTTAAAAAAATTTAAAAATTATGTGAACTTCCCAAAGACATTGTCTCCGCGAAGTCATCATAAGATCTAAAAAATAAAAAAATATAAATGAAATTCATTTTTATATTAATGATTAAGAATTAAGAATTATATCAAAAAAATATTAATTGATTAAGATAATAACAATCAAGTAAACACTTGAAATTATCCGTGTTCAGGAAAGACATACATTTAACGTACTATTCTAAATAGCCAATGATCTGCATTCTATATAAACATTTGAAACCATCCACATTCCACAGTGTAGATTTTTAAGCGTGCTATCCTCAAATAAAGGAAATAATGAATTTAAGAACATCTTCAATTTCCACTCCCTGTATAGTTTTTTGTTAATACTTCACTACTTTTTCTTCTGACATTCCATAATATAAACAATTGTCCTTGCCTGCACATTAATGTTAATGCCTAAACTATGCAACAGAAGTTCCTACCGGAAGCTAAAAAATAATAAATCTGTATGTTGCAAAACGAAGGGTTTTAGACATACCTCATGGCTGTACTCTCTTGGGATGCTGCTTTTGATTGGGGTATTCCCCTCCTTTATGAAGCAGATGCAGCAGCCATCACACTCACGTAAAGCTCCTCCAGCTGGTAAGTACCATCATTATTACAGCCACTCCTAACTTGCAACCGAGGTCCACGCATCATGTACAACATAGAAATCATCAGCGAAGAGAGATATATAACCAAGGTCACTAGGGTGGGAAATGGATTTTCACTTAGCAGACAATTGGGAACATGTAAATTAGGTAAAGACATTAAGCCAACACACTTGCCAGGCTTTGACGACCCATGGACAGTATGAATATGGTCAGAACTGAAGAGATTCATGAAACACTACTTCTCTATTTATGTAGTTCAACTAGATTGGAATATTCCCCTCCTTCAATAAGCCCGCTTCAACATACGTTATGGTTGTACGGCATGAATGGCTCGCGTAAAAGAAGTTCTTAGAAACCCTCGCGACATAGAAGCTCTCTCAGAAATCCTTGCTGTCGCCGCCGACCGTCTTGCAGCCACCCCTCTTTCTCTGGCAACCCGCCTCGTTGACATGACTCTAGATCTAACATTCTCATGCATCAGGCCACCGAGTTTAACTGGAGAGCCTTCAAAGAGTGACTCCTGGAGGACGACGACCACCCGGAGGCGTCGATCTGGAGCGATCAACGGCGTCGAGTTAAATCTGGACCTTCGACTGGGCCCCGCCCTCCCGTCGTCGGCACGCTCAACATTCCACCTCAGCCCCTGACGCTAATTCTCAGGTAAGCGCTCCTGGGAAATCGTTGATCTCCCTTACTAGGCCATATGTCCCCTCTGAAACCCCTTCCGATTCATCTTGCTCGGAGGTTCGAGTGAGGGGATTTACGATTTTCTGGACAGATCAGGGACACTTTCTCTTTTTTCATTATTCTCTAGATTTGGTGCTGCTCCCTGGACAGCCGCTAGCAATACCATTGGACAGGATCTTTGATAATTTTATTATGCCTGGTATTTTTCCATATCGTCGTTTTGGTTTTCTTACTAGCTGTTCCCTTCTGTGTGGTTTGGATCTTGATATATTTTTGGTTAGAGCTAGTGTTTCCATTCCCCTCAGTTCAAGCCTTATTATTAAGTACTACGGGAGAGATATTCTCTCCGATCAGCTCGTTAGGGTTCTATCCTGCGATCCGATTCATGCTTACGCTCTGGAGGTAGGGAATAATGATGAGTTTGTCTCCAACTCCCTCTCCCGAGGGGATTTACCCTCCCTCTTCCATCTCTGTCGACACTTTCTCGTCGGAGATATCTCTACTCCCTTCTCCGTCTAAAGGAGATACGACCATCATCTCTGCTTTCCCCTCTCTGGAGGAGCCTTTTCTTTCCTCTTCCTTTTCTTGGGTTGCACCCTCGTTGGAGCTGGCCTCTTCTCCGACCACGATTGACGGTGAATCGACCGTCGCATCCCTTTCCGATCGTCGAAACATCCTTAGGTTGGACACCCTAGGCTCTGACAGGAGCAACAGAGACCTGACATCTTTTCCTGGTGCTTCGAGCTCCATGTGGGATTACACGGTGTACTCGCCACCAATTATTACATTTAATCCCAATGTTACGCATAATTATAAAAATATTAATCGATTTGAAGATACTACTTCAAACGATTCGCTTGCTTACGCTAGTCCCAGTTTTATGAGTTTTTCGAGGGCCTCTAATAGGTCTCTGCCTGTGGACCTGTTAGATTCCCTAGAAGTTGGCTCCGTATGCTCTGGCATTAACTCGCACCGTATGTGTCCCTCTCACGACATTAATTTCACCCAGAGGGCATTTAATCCCTTTGCATTAATTCCTTGACATTCCTCCCCTCTTAGTGAGCAGTCATGCATATCACACCGTATCTCTGACGCAGATATCTTATCTGACAGTGGAAATTTGCCTCGTCCTTTTCCCCCCTCTCCTATTCCTTGCGAAACAAGTATCCTGGGAAATAAAAACAAGTTTGCTCCTCTCTCCTCCCAGTAAAACCCTTACCCTGCTATTCCAAGACTACTTCCTCGAACGAACATTGTAACCATGTCGGCGATAGCCACGTGCTTGGCACAAAAGGCCAAATGCGCGAGGATCGACAAAGTCACGGCAAATCAATAAAAATAATGATAAAAATGTAGGAGTCGCCACCTAGTTTATTAAAAACGGAAGACGAGGAAAACCGCTTAAACCATTCAAATCAAGCAATAAAGCCAATGGAAAAGGTCTACATAAACCAAAAAAATTGGGCAAGGATCCTGTTACGCACGAGGAAGGTATTAGGCACACTCGTGCGCTCGAAAAATCGGTCTTTCTATTGATTTCTTGTTTACTTATATGAAATGTCGGCTTTTCAGCCTTTTTTGTACGCCCAAGGGCGATATGCCATGCCATGCTAGGTGTGAGTGGTGTCTTATGCTAAAATAGGGGTGCATGGGATGCAGGGTGTGTCCTAATGGTCAGAAGGATCGCTCGTATAGTGGGTCAAGCATTGGTGCAAGGATATTGCATAAATAAGATCAAAGATCTAAGAATTTCGAGTGATTTTCATCCTTGCTTTACTATATGCAAAATGTGATCTATCATGCATGTAAAGGGCTAAAAACAGAATTGGGTCTTCTTGATATATCAAGGAAGAAAACCAGAAGCAAATCAAAACGGGAAAACATGCTAAAAATCATGCAAAAAGTTGCTGTGTGCTACTAAAAAACAAGCTGATGTGCCTGTTTGGTGCGCCAGACTAGTGCTCCAGTCTGGTGCGCCACCTAGGTGCTCTAGTGGGGCTAGGAAGATGTGCCAAGGAAAACACCAGAAAGCCATGCAATGCTATGTCATGTAATATAATGGGTTCCAGAATGTTATGCAATGCAAAGTCCTTGTAAACTCGAGAATCGTAATTTGAATATCTAGGAAAATCCAAGCATGAGAAGATATATGGACCTTGTGCTCAAGGGGTGCAAGCCTCACACAAGATCACACCCTATTCATGATAAATAAAAGCAAACAGGATTCAACCATACTACTTGGATCATGGGCTGATGCATAGGAATCTCCATATAGGAGTATGGGGCAATCAGCCTACCAGATTTCAGCTATGGGCTGAGTATACAAAGTGCAAAACGACTTAAAAAACAATATCATCCTAAGCTGAAAATATGCATGCAAAGACATATAATATCAGAGAATCAACACCAAGAGAATCAGAGTCAAAATCATCCGAGAAACCATGCAGATTGGGATGCAAACAGGGTGATTTGCTCTCTGATCAGACTGGTGCACTAGAATGGTGCACCAGAGTGGTGCTCTAGTTAGGTGCGCCACTCTGGTGCGCCAGAATGGTGCTCCCAGAAAACCTGAATCAGACTGCTATCTGGTTCAGAATCTGGTCCAGATTTCAGAGATCAGTGATTTTTCCTTAACCAGACCAGTTTTGCAGATGATAAAAACTGAAACATGATAAGATACAAACAAATTGGAATCTTTTATTATTTGGTTCCAAATCATGACAAATCATGAGTTATGGGATGAAATACTTGCATGGGATCCTAAAGGATAGGAAGTGAGTGAATGAACTTAACAACCATATGCAAATGATGAATACACAAAGATTATATTTGCTGCTTATTCTCTAGCATGTATGTTCATGAATCATGGTTCCTTGTGTAAAGAAACAGAGAAGAAAGATAAATTTACATAAATGTTAGAATGCAAATTTTTGCATACAGATTTTACATAAGGTATTCTACACATGGAGCAATCATCTCATCATAAAGTTCTCATGTAAACAGCAAGAAAACAGATTATCTATGGAGTTCATGGCATGTTTTATTCAGTGCAAGAACAAAGATTAGAAGTAAAAGAAAAGAGAGGATTCTACCTTTTCCCAAGTATTCTTCTTAGAAAACCCAAGATAATACGATCCTTGTTGCTTTGAAAGGGCTGGGAATACTCTAGAATGCAAGGGTATGCTTAAGAAAACGAGAATGGGTTGCTGAAATCAGTAGCTAGCTTGCTCAAGATCCTCCAAATGGCTACCTATGGGGCTCTTTTTATAGGATTTTGCAAAGGTAACTCCCATGGAATGCAGGCAGCCTCGTAAACGAAGAGCCTGGCGTAGATTCCATGGCATATTTGCTGGTGAAGGTTACAGACATGGGAGGTGGAAAGCTAGTAGCCAGCAGCCAGAGAAGTGGCTGTGCACCAGCTTGGTGCGCCAGGTAGGTGTGCCAGCCTAGTGCTCCAATTTTGTGCTCCTGCTTGGTGCTCTAACTAAGTGCTCAATAGTGGTGCTCTAACTTGGTGCTCTCCCCTACTGTCTGGAATTCTAATTGGGCTGCGGGCCTACTATAGGTTTGTGGTTGGTTTAGCTGATGGGATTGAGTTTGACACATCCAAAGCAACATCTGGAAAGTTTATCTATGAGCCACCTCAAAAATCGGGGTGTCTACAAACATTCTCCTCACCCTATCTTGGAAGTTGGTTGGAAGGTGGTGTCTAGAAAGAGATCCGCCTCCCCTCAGGTAATTTTCTGTCGCTCTTCTGGGAGATGTTTTAACTGCGGCCTTAGAGGGCATAAAAAAAAAACGATGTAAATATAATGGAGTTTGTTTCAAATGCAAAGCTCCCTCTCACTTTGCAGCTATCTACCATTTTTTTCAGGCCGCTCAACCTCCTTTTCGCCAAACTGATTATATGGCTGGTCTGTCCACTCTCCTTCCTGCATCTCTACCTCCCTTCGAAGCCATATGCGATCGCTTACTTGTCCTTTCTAGGAGTGCCATAGTCACCTCCCATTCCACCTAGCTAACTCAAAATATATTAGCGGATCATATTAAGACTTGTTGGCCTTGCGCTTCTGATATAGAGGTCCAGGCTTTTTCCTCAGGCAAATTTCTGTTGGTCTTCCCTTCAGCCAAAGTTAGAAATGACTGTTTGAATATGAATGGTGCTTCCTTACAAATGATCCAAGCCTCCTTTATCCCATGGTCCCCTAACTCCAATGTTGTTCACACTCTTAAGGAAGTAGGAGAGTGGATTAGACTAGAAGGCATAGCTCACCATCTTTGGAACGTGGACCTATTCCACTATATGGTTTCTGGCTTTGCTGATTTACTCAAGGTCGACCTTTCCATGGACTCAGCAAAATCTCTAGGATATTCTCGAGTTCAAATCAGGGTTCATCTAGGTAAAGACATCCCTGACTGCCGTTTCATTTCTTTTGGTAGCTTGGTTTACCCTATTCGGTACCGTAGAAGCTGGGATATTTGCCCTTCCAGCTCCTCCCTTTCCAACCCTTCCATGAGTTCCTTCCCTGCTTGGCCGTCTAAGACCCTCCCTTCCTCTTTTGGTTCTACTAATCTTCACCCCTCTCGTAAGATGTAACATCTTTGCCTATTTTTCCATTTAATATAAACCATGGAATTTCTTGTGATTATTGTTTGTGGTTTATTATCGGTAAATCCAGGTTGTGTTTGTTGGTTGTGGTCTCTCCCTGTGTTTTGTGCCCCTGGTTTCTCCTTTGTGGTGTGACTTCTTTGGCTTGTGGGTCTGTTGTACAATTAGGACCCGTGTTTGGGGGTGAGACCCATTTGATGTTGGACCTGGTCAAAGGAGCCCAACCCCCATGTGACTTGAGCCGCCCGTTCTTCCCCGTGACCACGAATCTGTCCTCCTACTCGTGAGGCTTGGCAAGGCTGCTCGTCTCGTCCCTTCGACGGTAGGGTGGCTGGCAGCGGATCGGCAGAATCTGGGGGATGGCAGGCACGACGATGGCTTTTAAGGATGGTGTGCGGCATGGGGGAGGAGCGGAGAGACCAGAGAGAGGGCGAGAGGGAGTGCGGAGGCTGAGGAGAGGTCGCGCGCCTGAGGAGATCGCGCGAGTGTGGAGGAAGGCTAGTGTCGTGCACCGCTGGAGCTTGAGGGCATGCGAGGCTTGTCGAAGCCAGGTACGCGTTCCCCTTCCGTTTTCCTCCATCAGTTGAGACATGTTTAGGTTAAAGGATGGAATCATGGTTAATGATGCTTAAATCATGCAAAAATAGGGAAATTGTTGAGAATGTGATGAATGGCATGTTCATGTTGTTGCCTTGTTGATCCATGAGTATTTTGTGGGGGTTTTTTGTAGATGTTCATGTTGCATGCTACAGCGATTGTATTCGAGCTTGATGCCATTGTGATTTTCGATAGAACAACAAGCTTAACGGTTTTATGATCGGATTGAGGGGTTTTGAAGTAGACTTGGAGGTCTACACCCCATGTTTTATTGGTGATTTTCGTGATATTTTTGATGGGTCCACTCCTTACTCCCACTTTGGGGAGAAGAAACGGCGGAGGCCGGGGAGGTTTCTGCAATCGTAGAAAAACGGTATGCCGAACTGGATTCGGAATGCCGAAATGCTCCCAAGTGGTTCCCTGGACCACTGATTTGGACGACCGAATCAGGGGGTTTCGGACGACTGGATGATTTCGGTCGACCGTTCTGGTAGGGACTGATAAACTGACGAGGATTCGGAATGCTGAAATATTTTGGTCGACCGAATTAGGGAATTTCGGTCAACCGGAACAAAATTTGGTATGCCGAATCGGGACCTAGGGCAATATTGAAAAATGCTTAGAAAAATGTTGATAAATATGGATAAATACATGTAAATGTATGAAATGCATTGAAATGACTTGTAAGATGATGCATGCAAATATGTTGTTTTTAATGATGTTTTCCATGAATTGTGAAACATGGCTTATGTGTATGAATGTGGACTCATGTGAGGGGTGATTGCATGGTACAATGACCATCAAAGAATGTGTGGGCTTAAAGACCACAGGTAATAATATGATGCATAATGTATGTGATTTACAAAGAGTTTTATGAATGGAAAATGGTTTTGATAAATGTTTGAAAAGAGAAATTGCATATGATTTTAAAGAGATTAATGGAAATTGTAGGAATCTCAATGAAACCAGGACTTGCCGACGAGGTAGTGAGACCTCTAGAGATGTCGGGGACGTGTCCTTGGTCGTGGTTGTCGAGTTTGCGGTCCGGGGTAGGAGCCTCGAGACTGTGGTGGAATTGTACGACCCGGGGTACGAGAGACCTGGACTACCCTTAGTGTCCGTGTTGGACGGGTCTGGGGTTAGAGTCCCCAGGTGCTCGGGCACCAGGGCGTCTCGAGGAGGCACTCCGTGCTTGTACCAATGAGGGTACATTTTGAGGCTGCGGTCGGGGCGGATGAACTCCAACGTGGGTGGTTCACCACTGCAATGCAGTGTGGGTGTGGTGACATGGAATCCTCACCAGCTGCTTGTGGCCAGGTCGATCGCCTGTGGCTAGGGTGATGCGACCAGTTTTGGAATGGAAAGTGTGGATTTGTGTGTGGACTAGTTCCTAGCCCGGATTTGTGATAAGTTGTGCTAATGGTTTTAAATGATGTTTTGGGCTAGGAAACTAGATGAAATGATTTACTTCTCCTGTGTTGAATATAAAGGTTTATGAATGAGCATGAGGTTTTGAAAGAAAAGAAAAGAAAGTTTGAAATGCCATTGTTTTCCAAGTCTTTCTAATCGAATATGTGGTTTTGGCAATAGTAGTTTTC
>JAMKQA010029677.1:0-15813 GCA_024699735.1 Posidonia australis
CCCCCCCCCCCCCCCCCCCCCCCCCCCCCCCCCCCCCCCCCCCCCCCCCCCCCCCCCCCCCCCCCCCCCCCCCCAATTGTAGGCTTACAATGGCTAGGTAGTTTGTCATGGGATGTTATGGTTAGTTAGAGGTTGTTATGGTAGACTGGGAAGTGGTTAGGGTTATTATGGTGGAGTGAGAAGTAGTTAGGGTTGTTATGATGGAGTGGGAAGTGGTTAGGGTTGTTATGGTAGAGTGGGAGGTTGTTCTGGTGGAGTGGGAAGTGGTTAGGGTTGTTATGGTGGAGTGGGAAGTAGTTAGGATTATTATGGTGGAGTGGGAAGTGGTTAGGGTTGCTATGGTAGAGTGGGAGGTTATTATGGTCGATTGGGAAGTAGTTAGGGTTATTATGGTAGAGTGGGAGGTTGTTATGATGGAGTGGGAAGTGGTTAGGGTTGTTATGGTGGAATGGGAAGTAGTTAGGGTTGTTATGTTGGAGTGGGAAGTGGTTAGGGTTTAGGGTTAGGTTTAGGATTTTAGGCTAGGGTTTGCTAAACCTATGGTTTTAGACAAGGGTTTAGGCTAGCCTATGGTTTTGGATTTAGGGTTAGGTCTTGGGTTTTAGACTAAGGCTTACCAAGCCTAGGGTTTTGGACTAAGGTTTTGGCTAGGTTTAGGGTTTTAGACTAGGTCTAGGTTTAGGGTCCAATTGCAAGCATATGGGGTGTCTACAATCATGTTGACCCAAGATTGTGTCCATTGAATGTTGTGTTACTGACAAATAGAGCAATAGAGGACGCCCTGGTGTCGGGGGAACTAAGACTGGTGGCCTTACCAAGAGCTTCTTGATTTTGTCAAAAGCTTCTTGTCACTCTTCACTCCAGTGGATCTGTGCATTCTTCCTCAAGAGCATGAAGATCAGCTCATAAATCAATGTCAGTTGGGCAATGAACCGGTTGATATGCTGCAACCGCCCTAACAATCCTCGGACTTCTTTTTCTATTGTAGGAAGAGGCATCTTGATGATGTCTTTGGCCTTATTCGGATCTACCGCAATGCCTCTTTGGCTGATGATATATCCCAGTAGCTTGCCTAATGACACACCAAATACACACTTGTTGGGGTTAAGCCGCAGCTTATATTTTCGCAAGCGGTTGAACAACTTCCTTAAACAAGCAATGTGTTCTTCAGGCTCCGTTGACTTGGCTATCATATCATCCACATAGACCTCGATATCCTGGTGCATGAGATCATGGAACAATGCTGTCATCGCCCTTTGATATGTGGCCCTAACATTCTTGAGCCCAAACAGCATAACTCTGTAATAGAATACTCCCCATGGGGTGATGAAGGATGTTTTCTCCATATCCTCTTCCGCCATTCTAATTTGATTATAACCTGAGAATCCATCCATGAATGACAACATTTTGTGTCTTGCAGTATTATCCACCAATACATCGATGAGCGAGAGTGGAAAATCATCCTTTGGGCTTACTTTGTTTAGGTCTCTGTAATCAATACACATTCGAACCCGACCACCTTTCTTAGGCACTGGAACCACATTTGCTAACCACTCTGGGTAGAGGACGACCTTTAGAAAGTTGATGTTGTGTTGCTTCATTATTTCCTCTTTCAACTTTAATAGCCACTACGGTCGCCATGTACGCAATTTCTGTTTGACAGGCTTGATGTTAGGCTTATAAGGTAATGTGTGCACCACTACCTCAACGTCTAGCCCAACCATGTCATCATAGCTCCAGGCGAAGATATCTGCATATTCTCAGAGAAGCTCAAGAAGTTCTTCCCAGGCTTTTGTTGTGAGCCTGGCACTAATTTGCACTTCCTTGACATCTTTAGCGGTGCCAATATTTACAGACTCAGTTTCCTCTTTTACGTGCAAGTTCGGGTTTTCTGGATCATCCTCATAAGGTTGGGAATCTGGTGCATCATGACTATCTTCCTCTATTTCCGCATCATCTTCATCTCCATAAGCAATGAGTTTAGAAAGGACTTCTTGCTGGAAGGATGGATCTGTGTCTCCAAAGGTACATATTTGCTTAGCACTCTACCCTTGATGATGCTTTAGAATGGTTACTGTCACTCTGGTTTTTTTGTATGCACCTCTAACAATCTCAGATTCTAATGTTTCTGAACTTACAGATGTACCTGGCTGTTTCACTTCTTTCACAGCCTTATTATGTGGATAGTTGTTTTTATTTTTCTAGTTTTCTTGAGTGGTATGTACAATGTGTGTGAAAGGAGGGCAGCTGTCCTCTGACTGACCGATGTGAGTGCTGCCGCCCGCATTCTCTCCTAATCCTAACTCAGGATCTTTTTTTTTCGACCCCACTGCTCAAGTGGGGTCAAGACTGATATTACCACCTAGACCCGCTTCCCGGCTGATAGGAGATAAACTCCTCTAGTCTAGCGTTCAGTGATCTGTCTTCTTCTAGGGCCATGATAGTGGACTGATCCTGTGAAATTGTCTGTTCTGCAATGCATTCCAACATTATAGCTTTTCCCTTCCTGTGCCTGAGTTCACTCTCTTTGTCCTCTGCCAGTGCAACCAACTGCTCTTGAAATAGAACTTTCAAATCATAAAGCTTGCTATCAACTTGTGCCACTACAGCATCTCCCGTATCTTCATTAGAAGCAAAATCCACATAGTATGGACTGGTGGTTTCTTGCACTTCAGGCGATGATTCCAACTGACTTGATGGTGACCCTATCAAAGCTAACTGATATGCCGATGAAGCTGTGGCTGAAACTGCTCCTGCCAAAACTACAACTACAACAGGATCTACAGGAAAACCATCGATCGACTCTAGAGGTGTGCCAGCCTAGCTGTCCTTAGTGGAAAGGACGATGTTGGATCTGTTATACAATCCACAACCTCTTCCTTAGAGTAGTAGTCCTCAACACATACCCACTCTCATCTACTGATTGGCTCACTCCGCTCAGACTCTGCAAGAACAAGACTCTGATTGGAATCTAGCAATCCTACACTAACAAAGTTACTTAAACCTCGTGCAATAACGATCTTTTGGAAATTACGATTCCTCAAGAATCCATCCTGCGACTTCCACTCGTATCCTAGTCCTTCGAATTCTCGTATTTTCTCTATGGCAATTGGTTTGATGATTCCTTAGCCATTCCACTCGAGGAGTGCTCCTTTCTCGTACCCCCATCTCTGACACAGATTCTCGACCATCATAAAAGGATTGCCAAATGATTGGCATGCTGGAGAATCAGAATGAAATTGATCAACTTAAAGTGGTCAACACGGTATAGCACATCAGAAGGCTTGGGGTCAAAATGGATAGTTTGAAGAGATACCTAAGAGACTGCTTCGACTTTCTCCTTTTCAAGATTTTCCACCATTACAACAACATTGTCGTTGTTCCAACGGAACTTAATCATTTGGTGAAGAGTTGAGGGGATAACTTGATACTTGTGGAGCCAAGGGCGCCCAAGTAGGAGATTGAAGGATGGTTCGAGGTCAACAACATAAAACTCAACCTCGAAATGAGCAGGACCAATGATCAGAGGAATGACCAAAATTCCTAAAGCATCATGGTGCGTGTTGTCAAATGCTGTCATTCCTTTTACGGCTGGGGTAATGTCCTTGGATTTAAATCCGACCTGATTTGCAGTTCGCAATGGGCAAACATTTAAACCAGCACCATTATCCACCAAAGTAAGAGGAATGCGGAAATTCTAGTATTGCACCATGATGAACGGGGGTTGGTTGTGATTGGTCCCTACTGGGGTAGTTGTAAGCTAGAGAAGGAGATCACCTACGACGCAGCTATCATTCCTACCATGCTTTCCATGGCCGACAGTTGTATTATTGGAGAAACATGGGTAGCTTGGAAAACTCAGAGAAAGGCCTCACAATGTTCAACTGATGTATGGATTAGGTCCCAAATGGAAATGTCTACTTTAACTTTCTTTAAATGGGCCATGATGTTAACTACAGGTGGGTCCTTTATGGTAGTGGTGGGGTTAATTCTTGGGACTACTTCTTCAGGAATAGGATTGGGCATCTGGCTATTTGGTTGGGAAGATGAAGTTGTTGGCTGGTTGGGCTTGTTAGCTGGAATTGAGGCCTTGTACACCCATCCTGATCGTGTTACCTCAATGCACATTTCCGTGGCGTAACTATAAGGCATGTGGTAAGTATCCTGTGTCAAGTTAATGACTACAGGAGAACGGACCTTCAATTCCACTGGGATCAAAGCTAGTGAAGTGGGTATTAGCATTTTATGGATCAGGTCGTGTTTCAGTTTGGCTAGCAAACCGACTGATGATGAAGTGGATTGCATGGTAGGTTTTGTGACTGTGCGCCTCGGTCTGGTAGTCAGCTAGATTATGTTAATTATGCATGGCCTAGGTTATGTCAAAATGTGTGTCAAATGTCCAGAAGATGTTATTTGCAAGAAAACATGGAGGAGAAAATCAACAAAATGATGTAAACACAATAAAGGACAAACATAAGGGTCAAAATGCAAAATTCACAAAAAAGGAGTGAGAATCTGGATGAAGAACATGTTCATGACCCCTATTCTAACATGCAAATGATGGGTCCAATGTCAATGTGGCACTAAGATGTGAAAACTGCACTTAGGTAATTTCCTGAAAATTCAGGGTCTAAAGTGCAAAATTCACATATAAGTGCAAATGTGACTAAAATGTGAGACTAAAGATCAAATCTCAGTGAAAACATGATTCTTAAATGGAATCTATGATTAAATGCAAAATATGAAATGCAATGAGCAAAAAATATTCCAAAATATGCTAGAAAACATTTAAAACCCTAAATGATGGATTTATAAATAGTTTAAGGGCCTACATGCAAATTGTATATGCTCAAGAATGATTTGATGTTAATCCAGGGACTTTTATGCAAAATATCAGGGCTTGAATGTGATAAAAATGAGGCTTTTATACTAGTCAGTGCAATTATGAAGTTTCCTAAGGTCTAGCATGCAAAATGCACAAAGAAAACCCATTTTTTAAATTTCTAGGGGCTAAATGCAAATTTTCAGGACCAAATTGTAAAAAAATTCAATTTTAATGAAAGAAAGTGTGATTTTTAAATCTTTTGGGGCTCAAATTGCAAATTTCCTAGTGAAAATTCATTTTAAAAGATTCCAAGGGCTAAATGCAAATGTTTAGGACTTAAATGTGATAAAACTTAATTTTAATGATGATCAGTGTGATTTTTAAAATCTTTTAGGGATCAGATTGCAAATTTCCTAGAGAAAAATCATTTTAAAAAGCTTCAGGGGATAAATGCAAATGTTCAGGACTTAAATGCAAAGAAATCATGGTTCCAAGGACCTAGATGTGATAAAAACCTGCATTAATATGTTAGGAATTAAAGAATAAAATATTTAGGGGGTCACATGCAAAATTCACAGAGAAAATAAAAGAATAGAAAGTATTTTAAAACTACACGGACAAAAATGCAAATGTTTGGACCTATATGCAATAAAAAAGGATTTAAATGTAATAAAATAAGGACCTAATAAAAATAAACCTAAACTAGAGAGGCCTGATCTAAAAAAAACTATTCGAAGATCGCTAGAGGATCGCCGGCATTCTCCCTCTAGCAAGGCTTCAACGGCAATCCAGCAGCAGAGGCGAGCGTGCGGCAGCTGGGGAAGCATCCCGGAGGCACGACAACCATCTCCAGGTGGTTGGGCAAGGCTAGGGAGGCCTGAGGCCTCCCCCCCACCTCGCACTCCGGTAGTGTCCTCTGAACGGCGATGGAGAAGATGACAGTGCGGCGCAGCGGCGCTTCGGTGATGGACAGGCCCGAGCAGAGGTCTGGGAAGCATCACAGGGGCACGACGAGGATCTGGGAGGCAATGGCGATGTCCAGGGTGGTCTAAGGCATTCCACCCACCTCGGCACCAGCAGTGATGGCAGCGGCGAGTCATCGGGTGGCTGCGGTGGTTCGGGCAGTGGCGTGGCTGCACGAGGTAGTTTGTGGCCAAGTGGCGATGGCACGGAGCTGGGTGGCTTGGTGCGCTCAAGTGCATCCTTGACGGCGAACGGCGACACGGCAGCAACAATGACGGAGCAGTGGTGACGATAGGGGGCTCCTGGTTTGCGAGAGGCCTAGTGAGTTCCTCCGGAGCGAGGGTACCCGGGAGGAGGAAGTGGAAAGCAGAGAAGTGGCCCAGAGGTCTCGCTCCACCGCAGCGGGCTATGGGTTCATCGAAGGTGGTGAACCCATCACCGGAGAGGCGCGAGAAGGCAGAAAAGGCTGCCAACTCCGACCAATAGACCCAGAAATACTCTACGGGACTCAAACATGATGAATCAAAGGTTGAGGGAGGAGGAGGGTACCTGGATGTGCACTTTGGCGATCTTCAGTGGCAACGGTGGCATTCTGGCGATGATCTGGTCGCTGAGATGGGGTCTTTTGGACTGGGGAAAAGGACGTGGGGTTGCTCTGGTGGTTTCGTGGGCTAGTGGGGTCCTGGAGATAGGTTACGCGTGTTGGTAGAGGCTGGGAGTGGATGTAGATCAGAAGGTCTGGAGGTCTGATGGTCTGAAGCTCCTTTCGACGGTGAGGTAAGCTTTATACTCCGACGAGGCTCTCCAGAGCTGTCGATTTTCCTCCATCCTGTGGATGAATGCCATTGGATCGGACATGAGCTGGAGGAGGCTGGCCAGAGATCGCGCAGGTGGAGATTTGCTACGGATTTCTCAAGCATGCTCACCGGAGTAGTCGCTGGAAAATGAGGGGTCGTCGGAATTATTTTTGACTATTATAAGGTTTGAAATATCATTTTTGAATTACATAGTATTGGGCTAAATGGGCTTAAGGTTTTGGGTCTTTATTTTGGTTTATTCTTTTGACTTTTATTTTGGGATTTTTAGGGTTTTAATTTTAGATTTTTAATTGGATTATGTGGGTTTAATTTAATTCCTTAATTTTGTAATTTAGGGTTTAATTAGGGTTTTGATTAGTTTAGGGTTTTTGTTTTGGGATTTTTAGGGTTTTGACTTTAAGTTTTTAAATTAAGGTTTTGAATTTTAATTTAGGCTTTTTATTTATGTTTTATGATTTTAATTAAATTTGTGATTAAGGTTTAATTAGGGTTTTGATTAGTTTTGGGTTTTTATTTTATTTTTATGATTTTAATCATTTTAGATTTAGGGTTTTGGTTTTCAATTTGGAATTTGGGTTTAATTAGGGTTTATGGTTTTAATTTAGGATTTTTGAATTTTAATTAGGCTTTATGTTTTTAATTTAGGGTTTTTGTGTTTTAATTAGGTTTTATGTTTTTAATTTAGGGTTTTTGTGTTTGAATTAGGTTTTATGTTTTAAATTTCAGGTTTTTGGGTTTATTTAAGGTGTAGACACCCAGATTTTGAGGTGACTCATTGATAGCTTTCCCGATGTTGCTTTGGATGTGTCGGACCCTTGAACCAATCCTAAACTCATAGCAAGCCTGCAACCCAATTAGAAATCTAGACAAGTAGGGGAGAGCACTTAGCTAGCACACCTAGCTAGCACATTTACCTAGCACACCTAGTAGGCGCACATGCCAAGTCTACATACCCGACGCACATCCCAAGTGCCCAACCATTTCGCAGGCTGCGGGCTGCTAGCTTTCCACTTCCCGTGGCTGTTACCTCTAGCAACGAATATGCCATGGAATCTTCCAGGCTTTTCGTCTACGAGGCTCCCTGCATTCTCCATGAGTTACCCTTGAATGTTCCCTATAAATAGACACCTATAGGTAGCCATTTGAGAGGATTAGATTGTTCAAGACACATAATTGCAACCAGAATGCTGCAGCTGTCCCTTTGAGTTCTTAGCTTTCTTCTTGCATCCAGAGTTATCCTCAGCCCTTCCAAAGCATCAAGGAGCTTATTATCTTGAGTCTTCTTTGAAGGAACATCTAGGACAAGGTAGGCCTTCTTGCTTTTCTTTTTTACTTCATGTTCTTTTACATTGGAATAAGGCATGCTAGAAGCTTATATATGTTCTGTTTTCGTCATGTTTTCATGAGATTTCAGTGATGATTTTGCTTATTCTTTTTGTAAGATGATCTCCATGTTAATATATACTCTCGTTTGCAAGCATGCTTACTTTTCTTCCAGCATAAAAATCTACACCATATTTGCATATAAGCTGTCTTTCTCTTACTGCTTCTTTACACATAAATCCATGCCAAGCTTCTAAATGTTAAAATCATGCAGTAGAGATAAGATAACTTGTTTGTGTTTTGGTGGGATTTGCTCATATCATGTTCTTTTCCATGGCACTTTTCATGTTTTCATACATGAACCCATCAACTCATTTTAGTTTTAATTACATGATTACTAAGATGGCTTTCGATCATGTACATCCCATCATGTTTTTAGCTTTTAACAATGGCATAAATCTATTTGCATTAGCATGAATCATCCATCTCTTTTCTAGGATAGATTCTGGATCAGATCGCAGTCTGATCTAGACTCCCTGGGGCGCACCAAACCAGAGCACCACTCTGGTGCACCAAACAGGTGCTCTAGACTGGTCAAAAAGCAAAACACTCACATTAGCATCTTTGTTTGCATGGTTTTATGAAGGACTTCGAGCTTGATTCTTTTATTGTTGGTTCTTTGACGTTCCAAGATTTCACATGCACGTTTTTGGTTTTAAACTAGATCGTTTTCCTATTGTTTTCTCCCCTTGGATATTCAGTCCTTGGCTACAATCTAGTAGGCTGGTTGCACTTTACTCCAACATGGAGAGCCTTGTGCATTAGCCCATGATCCAGTAGCATGGCTGAATCCTGCATCCCTTATTTAGCACAAAGTAGGTGGGACCTTGTGTGAGGCTACCAGCCCTTGAGCACTGGGTTCACAAATTATTGCATTTACATGTTTTTTCCAAGTTTTACAGAATGATTTCACATTGCATACTTTTCCAGAATGCATTCTTTGGTGTTTTGGCTTTACATGGTTTTCTGTTTTCCCTCAGCACATTTTCCTGGCCCACCTAGACGCACATAGGTGGCGCACCAGACTGGAGCACCAGTCTGGCGCACCAAACAGGCACATTTGCCTGTTTTCAGTAGCACACAACAATTTTTTATATGTTTTTGGCATGCTTTCTCGATTCGATTCGCTTCTGGGTTTTCTTTGGCTTTCTTCCTTGATGTAATAGGAAGGCACAACTATGTTTTCAACTATTTTCATGCATTTTAGATTGCATTAGGCATATAGCAAAGCAAGGACGATAAATCGCTCAAGATATTAGAACTTTGATCTTATTGTGCAATATTCTTGCATCAACACTTGACCCGGCATGAGAGCGATATTTCTGAGCATTAGGACACACCCTTACACATCATGCACCCATACTTTAGACACCACACATAAGCATGGCATGGCATATCGCCCTTGGGCGTATAGTAAAGGCTGAAAAGCCGACATTTC
The DNA here is from genome assembly GCA_024699735.1 of Posidonia australis. Classification (NCBI taxonomy): domain Eukaryota; kingdom Viridiplantae; phylum Streptophyta; class Magnoliopsida; order Alismatales; family Posidoniaceae; genus Posidonia; species Posidonia australis. Next base: position 9,428 of record JAMKQA010029677.1, read on the forward strand.
ATTAGCAATAGAGAAACCAATAGAAGACCGATTTATTCGGGCGCACGAGGGTGCCTAATACCTTCCTCGTGTGTAACAAGGATCCTTACCCACATTTTTGGTTTACGAAGACCTTTTCCCTTTTTTCTGCATGATTTTCATGTTTTATATGGTTTTCCTCATCTTCCATTTGAATAGACTAAGTGGTGACTCCCGCATTTGCATATCATATATTTTTGCCGTGACTTTGCCGACTTTGGCATATTTTCGCCATTCTCGACGGCATGGTTACAGGAACTGGCGACTCCGCTGGGGATAACCAGATCCCGGCTTTGTTTTGGTTTCTCTTTTGCTTCGGCTTTCTCCTTGCTTGCTTTATTTTTCCATGCCATGCTTTGTTTAGTGGTGTCTTTTTGCATGAATTGCCTTTGTTATGTTGTTTTTTATTTTACACATTTGCCATGTCACCACTTTTGCACATATTGTAGCACATGCTTTCGTTTGTTTATCCATGTCTACTTGCATGTTTATTTCCCTTCTTGTATATGCCATGCCTAGGAGATTAGAGACATGCTTGCTTCCTCTTTTGCTCAATGAAAACATAAAAACCAAAATCAATAAATCATAAGGCAAACTAGGGACAAATTGCAAATCTTCCCCCATGGTTTAATAAACTTGCAAGTAAAAAATTTAAAGCATACATTGCATACATCATATAGGGCATGCATCTTCTCCTCTCCTAGGATTACCTATATAGTCTGCGATGGACATGTTTTGGTGGTTCATCCTAATGGCTTTGGCATGGGATGAAAAATCGGGCTTGTCCCCCCATGTTCGGGGTCGTGTCGGTGTAAGTAAAGGGTACAGCCTACTACTTTGGCAGAGGTCGAGGCTCCGAAAGCACCACTCGTTCACTGCCAAGGCTTTGGCTGGGATTTAGAACGGGGACCTTACTTTTTCTAAACTTGAGTCGGTGACTTATTCACCCTAGTGTGCGAACCCGGAGTAGACAGCTTGATAGGACATCCCTAGTAGGTGAGAGAGTACATACTAGAGGCATGCATTTGCATTGCATACCACCATAATCATTGCATCTTTGCTGACTTGTTTGTTTATGTGGATAGGATTTCTGATCTGTGAGTTTCCTTAGCCTGAGCTGGAGATCTTTCCTTTCACTGACTCTGTTTGTGACCACATTTTCGATCGCATCTCCCGAGTTATTCGTCACTTCCGATATAGCTCGTCCTAGGGTTCGTCTTGTTCTTCCTAGCCGCAGTCCAATCATCACTCGCTCGCGATCCGCGATGGCCCAACATGCTGGCGAGTCCCTTTCCCCTAGGGTTCGTCTTGTTCTTCCTAGCCGCAGTCCAATCATCACTCGCTCGTGATCTGCGATGGCCCAACATGCTGGCGAGTCCCTTCCCCCTACTGTCCAGGAGGATGTCCCCGCCTCGGGACACTCTTCCTAAGTGTCTGTTCCTGTCATCTCTATTGCCTCCACTTTTGCCTTAGCCTCTGGAGGACCTCCACCACCTCATTTCCGTGTTCCCGTGGCAACCCCGCCATCGAGATCACCTGCCTGGTATTCTCCTACTGTCGGGGCCACAGCAGTCGAGCCTGTCTCCCCTGAAGGCTATGTGTTTACTAACCCTCCTCCTACTGCGACTGTTTCAGTAGTTGCTACCCCCCAGTTTGGACAACTGGGATCTCAACCTCTTGCTTCTTCCCCTGTCTTGCCTCCTTCCTTCGGAACAACCTGCGATGATCCCATCACCGCGCAGCTGCAACAAATGTCGGCCCTCGCTCAGCAGCTGTAGGGATTGCCACTGGCACTCCAGCCCTTCTCAGCTTTGTCTTTCCCAGCTCCCGAGTTGCCTGTGCAACCGGCCTTAGGACCACAGTTTACACCTGCTGCACTCCCACCACGGCCGTCGCCATCCCTTGTCTCTCCGGCAATAGGGGTGTCGGCATTACCCTCTATTACACTAGCACAGCACCCACCTTAGCATGCATCCCTCCTATCTGGTGGCCAGCCCCCTAGGCCGGCAGGAGCATTACCATCTGTGAGTGTTGATACCATCCCGGTCCAACAGTTCTTGCTCCCACATTCTACACCACTAGTTGCCCCACCCCCTGCTTTTCCTTGCCCCTTTTATCACACACAGGCCTCATCCTTCATTCCACACTACACTGCACCCATGCACGGGTACACTAGCCATCCTACCGTAGCACCAGACGGCGGAATGGTGGATCCGGAGGAGCCCTTAGGGGCGACTCATACAGTGTACGCAGCACCCACCTCTACTGCATAGTCCACAGCTGCAGTAGCTTCAGATGCTCTCCTCGCGAGAGTAAATGATCTGGAACACACTCTCCGGCAAGTGCAGGGTGGGGACCGCCAGTCCTACCAATTCCAGGACCTTTGTTGTTTCCCAGAGGCAACTCTCCCACCGAATTTTCATATTCCGGAATTTGAAAAATACAATGGTAGGGGCTGCCCAATTTCCCACCTCAAAGCTTATTGCAGAGACCTCGCTCAGCTTCAGGCTAACGAAAGGTTGTTGATCTGCCTATTCCAGAAGAGTCTCACGAGGCCTGCGTTGAAGTGGTTCACTTCCCTCGACATGGCCACCATCAGGACTTGGGATGACCTTACACAGGCATTCCTAGAGCAATATTTCTTTAACCTCGACTTAGTCCCCAAGTGGGAGGACCTAGTCACTCTCAGGCAGAGACCCCAAGAAGCATTTGGGGAGTATCTTGGACGTTGGCGCTCTTTGGCTTCACAAGTCAAGGATAGACCCTCTGACGAGGAATCTATTGAGATATTGATCCGGGGAGCACAGCCAGCGATCGGGGCTCTACTTAGCATTCGGCCTGTCACAACTTTCTCTGCACTACTCCGGGCAGGCCCCCGTGTTGAGAGTTCACTGCGCGGTGGCAGTTTTCCAGCACTCTCAGCATTTGGCAATCAGGCCACTGCCTTACATAGTGGCCCTAGCAGCAACAACAACCCCAACACCAATCCACCCAGGAAGCGGGATCCCTCCAAAAATACTGTCTCTTACATTAGATCCCCTGCTGCTCCAGCAGATGTCCACCCGCCCCCGTAGCGCCAAGTAGTTTAAGCACCCACGCCTACACCTAGATCACAGCATGCATCACATATTACCCCCACTGCCACACTAGTATATCCTAACCCACCAGCTAGGACGCGCCCACCGTTGGCACATCCACAACCGAAGCGACAACGCCGTGACCGACGCCACTATACCCCTTTAATGGAGCCGTTGAGCGTGGTATTCCCTAAAGTCGCATCTTTGCTGAGGTTGCTGGAGGTACGCCCTCCGCCTAATCCGCTACCAGCCTGGTACAATGGCAATGCATTCTGCAATTTCCATCGGGTGGCTGGCCACACGACGAACAATTGTTTAACACTTAGGGATGCCGTCCAGGATTTGATTGACCAGAGGGTCATTATGATTAATACCTAGGCAACTGCCCCAGCACATCCCCCAGTAGTACACCCAGCACACCCCAGCATACTTAGTCAGCCCTTGCCGCAGCATCCGCCTCTGGGAGCGCCAGGCTCCTCGGGAGTTAATTTTGTTTCTTCTGCTTCTTTCTCATTGGTTCCTTCTGGGTCAGTTTCTTCCCCTATCTGCCCAACTGCTTTGATTCATGATGTATCTTCTCCTTTTCCCTACCATTTGTATCGCTCCTTCCTCGATAATGCTGAGGAATCTGTTTTTATGATCCGTCCTACTATTGAGTCAGAGAACCCTGAGGTGCCACCTGTAGCATATCCCCAAACACCTACTCCAATCTATTTAGCAGCTTGGCCCCAGTCTAGGCCAAGACAGCCAGTACACCCTCAGGCCCACCAATACCCTCACCAGTACTACCAACACCCCTAGGTAAATACCCCTACTTGCCCTTATCCTTCAATATCACCTGTACAGTTAGTAGCCCGTCCCCTAGTTGTTGTTACTCTGACCCACGACATGCATCGTGTTCCTTACAATTATGCCACAGGAATGTGTGCAGAGGTGACGCAATCGGGTAGAGTATACAAACCCCCAGCAACTAGGCCTAACCCCTTTACCCAAGTCCCTAACCAGTTGCAAGCCCAGTCATCTAGGCCACCAACACTTATAGCAGTAACCCCTGCCCAACTTCAGGCACATTCTCCTCAGCCACCTATGCCTGGAGTAGCACCGTCCTATCCTACCACTAGCAGCCAACCTTCAGCTGACATCACTGCCCAGCTTAAGAAGGTTAGAGCCGATATTTCCATTTGGGACCTAATCCATACATCGGCCGAGCATAGAGAAGCTTTCCTTAGGGTCTTTCAAGCAGCTCGTGTAACCCAGTCTATAGAGTCTGCTACCCTTGAAAACATAGTAGGAGTGATTGCGGCACCTCAAGTTATCTCCTTCTCCAGCCTAGAGTTACCTCCCTCTGGCACCAATCACAACTCCCCCTTGTTAATCACTGCGCAATATCAAAGTTTTCGCATCCCCCTCATACTAGTGGACAATGGAGCAGGCCTTAATGTGTGCCCCTTGCGCACAGCAAGTGCAATCGGATTCAAGTCCGAGGATGTTATACCAGCTGTGAAAGGGATGACAGCTTTTGATAATACGCATCATGATGCGCTTGGAATTCTAATCATTCCTCTGACCATTGGTCCTGCTCACTTCGACGTAGAGTTCTACGTCGTAGATATCGAACCTTCTTTCAATGTTTTGCTTGGACGCCCTTGGCTTCACGAGCATCAAATCATTCCTTCAACCCTCCATCACATGATTAAGTTTTGTTGGGATGACAACGTTGTTGTTGTCCTAGCAGAAGACATGGAGAGGGTTGAGTCTATCTCAACTGTAACCCCGCAGACTGTTCACTTCGAGCCTAAACCTACCGATGTCCTCTATCAAGTTAATCGGTTTGAACCAATTAACTTTATTCCACCCTCAGAGCTTGCCGACCATTTGGCCACTTCTGGCAATCCCCGATTGATGATCGACAACCTGTGTCGCAAATGGGGATATGAGAAAGGATCACCTCTTGGGCTTTATGGTGAGGGAATCACTGAGCCGATTGAAGCCGAAGAATGGGTAGAGAGAGACAGTTTGGGTTACGAGCAATGCAGCCAGAGGAAGGGATCACAACGCCGGGGTAAGTCTTCTAAGATGATTATTCCACGAGATTTATCCAACTTTGTTAGTGCAGGCATCATGGATCTGAACCACAGTTCCTATGGAATGTCAACACCACCAGCCTGGATCTACCTAGAGGGTTCATATCAAGACAACAGCCAGCTAGAACAACAGGGCATATGGTAGGATATCGTGTAGAGCGGTGAGCAGACAGAGCAGTCAGCAGCTCAGATTATGGTCCAAGAGACAGACTTAGATAATGACATCGGAGATTTGGACCTGTTATTTCAGGAGCAGCTAGATATGCTTGCAGAAGATATAGCAGAGCATGACCGTAGAAGAAAAGGCAAAGCAGTTGTTACAACACCACCAGCAGACACACCAGTACCACCCAAGGACCAGGTTTCAATTATGGTCCTGAAGGTAACAGATGAAAGGGATACTAGACCATTGGAGTTAATCTCCTGTCAGTCGGGAGGCGGGTCTAGTTGGTATTGGAAATATAAGCCTTGCTTTGAGGGTGAGGGTCAAAATCATGAAGCGAGTACGAGTGGGACAGATGGCGGCCCCACCAGTCTACGACAGAGTAGCCGCCAGCAAACAAAACTTTGTACAGTTAGCAACACAAAAGAAAATGATAAATCAAAAAACAAGAATAAAGCGGCATCCACATCAGAGGCAGGGACTCTTAGCTCCTCAGATCATCCGGACAGGGAAGCAGAAATAGTAGTGCAATGTCGGTATAGAAACACAAAGGTCACTGTGACAGTCCTTAAACGCCATCAAGGCATAGAATCAGAGGAGTTCTTCTCAGTGAACATAACTGACCCGGCATTTGAAAAAGAGATCCTGTCAGAACTGATCGCTTATGAAGAAGAGGATGAGGTCCATAGAGCAGATAATGAGGAGGAGCCCGCGCAAATTCCATTCTTTGGTGATAATCCAGAAGGCCCAAATCTTCATGTTGAAGAGGAGACGGAGCTTATCAACATCGGCACGGCGGAGGAAATAAAAGAAACACGCATCAGTGCCAGTTTATCACCACAAGCAAAGGCGGAGTTCATGGCTTTCCTAAAGGAATATGTAGATGTCTTTGCATGAAACTGTAACCATGCCGGCGAGGAGATTCCACAAATGAATGCGAAATCGGTCGGCAAAATCACGTCGAAAAAGCAAAATAAAACGGAGTCGCCACCTAATCTATTATGGAAGACAAGGAAAACCATATACATGAAAAATCATGTGAAA
>JAMKQA010029678.1:0-17372 GCA_024699735.1 Posidonia australis
TAGTAGTGGTAGTTCTTTATGGAGTAGATTAAATAAAAAGAAGGAAAAATATATAAAATGAAGTACAAATAATGAATTAGATAATTATTTAGAATCCCCAATTGCTTTTAGTGATTTAGAAATAGATAACTTAAATATATTAAAGTGGTGATTTACTACAGCTATTAGGTTTCCTATAGTAGCAAAAATGGCAAAAGATTTACTAACGATTCTGATGTCAACTGTGGCATCGGAATCTGCATTTTCTGCAGGAAAAAGAGTCTTAAATGATAAAAGATGTAGATTATCAGAGAAGTCTGTAGAAGTTTCTGTCTGCTTAAAAGATTGGTACGATGCGGTTAACCGTCTTCAAGGATTAAGCTTGAAGTCTGAATCAGAAGAAGACGATGGTGCAACATCAACTTCAACAGACAGAACAGACTCCCCAAATGAATAATTCTTGATGTAAAAATTTAAAAAAAAATGTAAAACAAATGATGTAAATATCTTTTGTATTTTTTATGTAAAAAAATTGTTGTATTTCAAATATTTTTTTATTACTAAAAAAAATTCAGTTTAGGCCTAATGGCCCGGCCCACATACGGGCCATGGGTCATGCCGGGCCCATGGTCTGCAGGAACCGGCCCAGCCCATACTAGCCTTCGGGCCGACCCGGCTCGGTCCAGGCCAGGGCGGGCTGAGCTTTTCTTGGGCCGACCCGGCTCGGTCCAGGCCAGGGCGGGCTGAGCTTTTCTTGGGCCGACCCGGCCCAACCCGACCCGTTTTCCAACTCTAACCTCAACAAGTATTACTAAAAATAAATTTAAATTCAAAATAAGGAAAGAAAAGAATAGTTACAAATCTATCTAACATATCATAAAGTAATTATAGATTAATAAAATAAAATAAAACGATTTAAGATGGGAGAGAAAAATTGGAAGCATACTTCAAATAATATAAAAATATAAAGAAGAGAGGTGAAGGAGAATAGTATCTAAAAAATCATAATACCAAAAAAATCGTCAATCTATCATTAAAGTAAATTAAATGGAAAATCATAATAAAAAGAAGAGTTAGATAGTAACAAAAAGATAATTTCTTAAAATATGGTAAGTTACAATTAAAACTTCAAGAGGAAAAGGATTTTTTGTGGTTGTTTACACATATCTTAAATGGAGAGATATCATTGAGATTAAAAGAAGAAATTATGTTAAGATTGAAATTATGTTAAGAAATATGGCAAGTTAAGATATATCGATACATATAGAAATATCTGAAGTTCCACATGTACAATGTCAAGAAAATTCTTTACCTAAGATTTGAAAAATATTTTTGTAACATATAATAACCAGGAATTACTAATATTATTACCGTTTCCAAAAAAAATAATATAAACATATGTTACGTATCTAATAATATTAAAAATCTATACATTATGCCATTATTACTATTAGTAAAATTGAAGGACATACCATTAATTATGGGAGAAATACATGTATACCATCCAAAATGATTGATAATGGGGATTTGCTATCATAAATTTTAAAAGTTCAAATATACCATTGAACCCTCTTTTTTTATACACATATGTCATCACCATCGTCTAAGTGTGCGATGTAAGTGTGCGAAAAGACTAATCTATTTCTATCATCATCTTCAACCCTAAAGCATTACCTTTGCTATTACCTTCCCTATCTAATCTAAATTCCTAATTCCTAAGCTCGAAGAGTCTGATGGTCTGCTGAGAGCCTTGGATTCACTTTCACGAAGACACTAGGGGTGAGAACTGCAGGTAGTCTAGTCAGAGAGGTAGTTCCTTTGTTGACTCTTCCTCTATTTGAAGGTCGTGTTTCTGATTCTTGATGATGGGGGCGGAGTCGGAGGAGGTGGGGAGAGAAAGTAGAGATCGATAAGGTGGCCATCATCAACTAGGAAAGGGTAGAGATTAAGATTTTAGTTTGGATGAATGAAGGATAAAACTGAGAAATAGGTGTTAAGGAATATTCCGTTAAATTTAACTCAAAAATTAACTCAATGGCATACGTCTACAAAAAAAAGAGGACCAAGTGGTATAATTGAACTTTCAAAATTTACAATGGCAAATTCGTATTTTTAACAATATTGGATGGTATACTTATATTTCCTCCATTAATTATTCATGGAATGTGAATATTAATGGTGCATAAGATTCGATTCAGTTCAGTTTTGACAAGAACAATGAACTGAACCGTACCTGTCGGTTTTCACTATATTGAAATCAAACCGAATCATGCATATACTTGAAACAGAACCGAATCGAAAAATCCAAAAGTCTGTCGATTCAATTCGATTCTTGATTTTAAATCTAAATATCTATCAAAACATGATTTAACAATATTATTTTTTGATAATTAGTGAAAGTTACAATTACGATACATAATACCACAACTAAAATATATGATTACAAATTACATAATACAGCAACCAATGATCCAACATGTTAAATTCAACAATATCTTTATCGTCTCTAAAATTCCAAAATAACTAATTAGTTTTATGGAAAAAAAAAATTAACAAAAATTGAAAACAAGCAATTAGCTGAACATCAAGAGTACAAAATTATCCCATATGAACAAACATAACAAAGTATATTCTTTTTCAGTTCAACTAGTATTCATTTAGGAATAATGTATGAAACTAAAAGGACCACAGACTTGAACGACGACACCGAGCGACTGGAGAAGTGGAGCATCGACCACAAGCCACCCAAAGCTTAAAACGATGCTCTACGTAAAAGGCGAAGACTCGATACGATGGCACCTACCACGGAATCATGAATGATAATTCCAAGCATGACAGCATCGACCACGGAGTCACGTACCTGAGCAAGATGACACCGAGCGGTTAAAGGAGTGGAGCACTGACCACAAACCCAAGCACGATAGCAACAACCATAGAGTCACGAGCCATGGACTCAAGCATGATGACACCTAGTGATTGGAGAAGTGGAGTACAAACCACGGACCACCCAAGTTTTGAACAATGGTCTGTGTAGATGACGAAGACTCGACACGACGGCAAATGGCACAGTCGACACCCGACAGTAGCACTTTGCCACTCTCGATTTGGGAAATGAGAAGTTAGGGACTTAGGAGTTTGATGATTGAAATGATAAATGCTTTTATATTACTTTAAATATAAATGAATGGTAGAGATTTAAATCTATTTAATCCAATGGTAGATGAAAGATGGAGATGTAAAATATTTATATATATATTTATATATATATATACATATACATGTGTGTGTGTATTTTTATATATAATATTAATGTATGGATCGTTTCTTGATTTGGTGACGATTGAACATACTCAAAATCAAGAATCGAACTACTAAAAATGATTTCAAAATTTGAGAACTAACCGAATCATTAAACAAATTTAAATCGCATCGAACAATTAAAATTGATTCAGTTCGATTCGACTCGATGAACCAACTTTAATCGAACTATACACATCCCTAGTCAATATGACACACATACGACACTATTGCAAATTTGTAACACGGATACATATATGTAAATATATTTCAAACGGATCCAGCCATTATAGATATGGCGTAAAATAATCCTTATACGTTCTCATATTAGATAGTATCTATTTTCCCCTAGGGTTTTTTTATTAGAGAGAAAATAATCTTCTATTTGAATTCGATTATTATTTTAGAGGGACTATGAAAGAGTTATGAATGTTGCCCCTTTTGGCGAAGGTATGCTTTTGCATGAAGGTTGTTTTCCATAAAAATATGTACTTGTAACAAACAGTCCAACAAAATAGCAACAATACAAAAAAAAATCAACAGCAAATTCAAATCACATTTACTGCAATAAATATCTTTAAAATAAATAAAAATCAATTCAAAATTAAATCCAAATATCATTTAAATTCTAACACATACTCCTTGCGCAGCAGGCACTGGCGTTTCCTCGTTCGTTTCCGTGAATTTGGGAGAAGGAGAGCCGGTGTGCGATAGAGAGATGGATGAGCCGGTGTCGTGGTTGACGAGGCCGACGTTTTCGCGTACTATCTGCTACCGATTGGATGGCATTACGGTCCCCGCCGAACGTCGTCGTCTCGTTCCCGACTTGAAGTCTTCGTCGTCGGCATTGTCTTCTTCCGCTTCGAGCACAGGCCGCTTCGACGACAAGCTGCAGCAGCTAGGCGAGATGGTTCCAGTTGATGACGATGACGATTACGAGGATGTCAATTTGAATTCAAAAGGTGAAGCATTCTTTTCTTTTCTTCCAAGTTTACTGGTAGCTTCTCTCTGTTCTTGCAATTCCTTTCAATCTCTATTTCTTCTACTTTGCCTCCCCACTTTCAGGTCCACTACCGAAAGCAAGATCAGATACTGTAGGATTTCACCTTGATCACAGTGGCCTCAGATCAAGCAACAGCGGTACATTCTTTTCTTGAACATCCAACTTTTTCTTTAGTTAAGATCGTCTTTGTAGTTAAAGAACAGAAAGAGAACAGAGTTTCACTCCTTCTTGTGGCCTTTTCAGGACCACTGGAGGAGGGAGCGAAATCAGACGGTATGGGCAAGAAAGAGCACACGGGTTTGTTAAGGAAAGTGTTTCATAGTGGATCTCATAAGCACAGGGATACCACTTCACCATTGTCCTCGAAGCCCGAGAAGAGGATGAAGAATTACAATAAGAAGAAGAGCAAGACCACTCCTTGGTCGAGGTACTTTCACTGTGCACGAGGAAAAGTCGATGCCGTGGATCGAACTGATCCGCAGTAGCCGAGGCATCAAGGTGTTTCCCGTGCATCAAAGTGAAAGGCTTGATTCAGTAGGGTAGGATTGCTTTTCCCTGTTTTAAAAGGAGAAATGGAAATAGGAGACTGCTTTGTTTAGGTACTGTAAGGTTTCTCCGGGATTTGACATAGTATTGACATAGCATCTTTTGATTTTATTTGTAGCACTGGCAGATTTAAAATAAACGATAAAAACTGCACCCAGTCACTGTGATTTTTTGTCAAGAATTTTAGGAGTCATCTCTACCCTTAGATTTATGGTTGTGTACTTGTCTTGCGAGAAACTGTTGTTTCTTTTCTTCTTCGTAAAAGTTTAACTCAATTATTTATACTGCATGGTTCATTGTTCGTTAATCAGATATGTTGATAGAAGGTTTGCTCAAATCCATGTGTTATCTGATGATTAAGATGATAAACCTCTGCATTTCTCCAAATAAAAGAAAGACAAAGTTAATCAATTCCTCTTATAGTCAGTCACATAAAATTTGAACATATTGTGGTGGATGAGATGTTGATATTTAAAGAATGCTATTTGAAGTGAGAAATATTGTAATTGAAGCATGTGTTTATCATGCAGTAATAAGTGTGTCATTTTATATTTTTTGGTTGCAATGAAGCTTACATGGATATTCAGTCTAAAATCTCAAGTTCAAGTCTTCCAATTGTGAAGTTATGAGAAATTGTCTGAACATGAGGTGTATGAGAATCACTTTGTAAGGTATTTACCTAGCAAAATGCTGTGCATAAAGGTAGGTCATGATCTTTTTTCAAATGACAGGAGCAGAGGGCTCTTTGAGGACTGAAGATATATAGTTGTAATGTGACATGTCAGTATTTTCGTCGTGAGAGTAACAGCTCTTCGAGGACTAAATAGATAGTTGTAGTGTGATTGCAGTTGTGTCATTTGCATTGAAGTTGTCGTACCCATTTACGTGTGAGATTTCCCTGTTGGGACTTATGGTTCACTCGTTTACTTGCATGCATGATTTCTTCTCCACCGGGGGTCATTTCACTTGTTATGAACTTATGATGGGGAAATGCACCTCCTATGGATAAAATCATTTATCTGATATTTTTTAGTATGGTTCTAAGTATACACTTTCATCGAGTGTGAATAAACAAGAAATCAAGGATACATAATGCTATAGTTTTTTGTACAAAATTGTTACACATATTTGACCACATAGAACATAATAATGTTTATGGACCATAAAAAATCCAAAAAGTAAGTGAAGAAATACGTTCATGTGGTTCTATATTTCACTTTACATATATGTATGCAAGTAAAAATGCCTCTTTACATGTCACTTCAATCCCTTTGCTTTTGCACTTAAATTATAGTTCAAAAGAACCCAGCTCTAAAGTTACTGATCCACCAAATGCTGGAGGAATCCAGCTGCAATCCCAAGAAAAGAGAGTGCACCAGAAACTATTACTGTGTTCATAAGGAGTGATGCAAGCAACCAACCAAAAACTTTGATGTTGTGCTTGCTGACGTGCAGGTATCGTTTGTGATTATTGGAGGTTATATAAATTGAACATGGAAAGTGTAGTGTATTGGATCAAATGTAGCATTCAAAAGGTACCCCATCAGTTTCATTATTGGTAAAGCAACACCACAACTCACTGGATAAGTGATTTACTGATGAACAATGGACAGACAACAAAAGAAACGGTCATTATGGTGTAGTTGTTTATTTACACGTCTATTGTATTTCTGGCTACTGATTTGTCTATGTTTTGTATCTGGTACATAGGAGAAGGCTGGCAAAATGCTGCTAATTGGGAGAACTAACGCATGTTTACACGATAGGTGGGGCAACCCTGCTTTAGGGAAGAGCTGGTACGTTATAACAATGTATTTTCACTTTTGTTTCATCATTTACTGGCAAGAATGCACTGCCCTTTACCCGGTAGGAATTCTCTGGCCACTAATAATTCTTGCTGGTCTTCATTTATTTTGCAAGTGGTGCTCTTGTCAAGTGAGAACAGAATCTGCATCACTATATTGTAGGTGGAAAAATAAACAGTGTAAAAACATTTTTTTACTCAAGTTTGTCGTAATCAAGCAATTAATTGTTTCATTTACAGTAAAATTTAGCCACGAGATTCATGTTATGATTATCATAAGAGAGAAAATAGATGACAGGATAGTAGATAATGTCTCTAGCTTTTGTTATAGAACAACCAATAAAGGCTGTCCCATGGTGAAAGGCTGTGAGATGTAAAGTGTGATTCTGAGAGCAAGTCTGAAAATGGTAAAAGTATCTGTGTGTATTTTTAAGTTAAGATGGATTTGTAGAATCCAGTCATGAACCCTATGTCAAGTATCAAATTTTGCTTTTGTGATATCATTGAAATCGTACAAACCCTTCTTAGGAATGGAAAAACAGGCCATAATTTTGAAACAAAATTCTAATGTAACGTACTAGTTTCTCATTCTTTACCTACTTTCAAGATATTAAACCTTTTCATGCTGATTTTAACAATTTTGGGTTCGTTTGGAAAGCAAATCCTGAAGCTAACTTCTAGAGAAATATCTAGAAGCTAGATTCTAGTAGCATACTCCTAGAAGCTTGTTTGGCAAAGTTGGGGTGGTTGGTTTTTGTGGATATTGAGTTAGACAAATGACAATATAATCCCTCATCAAATACAAAAAAATCCAACAATTTGTTTGATTTGGGATAGAAAGATGACATTAGGGTAAATAGTAATGACATTTTTAAGTAATTAGAGGGAAATAATTACGAACAATTTAGAAATAAAATACTGATATATTGAGCTTCTATCTAAAGTGACATTCTTTGAGATTTTGTAGAAGTTAAGTTTAAAGTGCAAAAATAAAGGACAAAATTTGGTGGTTTGTGGTAGAATCTTAGGATGTGTTTGGTTTGGCTTTTGTTGGTTAGAGTTTCCTAAAATTCTAAGTATTTGAGAAAAGCTTTTAAGTTGAAATTTATGTAGGTAGATTTTATCTATCACAATCTTGTTTAGTATTCTAGTTTTAATTTAGTTTCTTAGTATTCAATAACTAATTAAAAGATGAAAATACCTTTTTCATTTTTTGACAGTGGTGGATGCTTGTGATAGTTGGAGTTGGTTGATGGCAACTTTCGATCAACGATCATCACTAATCGCTTGGTAGAGTTGGTCGAAGTTGATCCCTAGTCGGAGTTGACCATCAATCGGTATCGACCACTGCCATCAGACTTGGCCATCGTCAACAATCAACCATTGTCTCGAAGTTGGCCATTGACTAACGTCGATGGTCAGTCAAAGTTAACTGATAGCAACTTCCAATTGTTGATCATTGTTACTCGATGGTGGTCGATGACACGATAGTATGACTTATAAATATCAATTGAGTTTTTTGAAATAAAGTTATTTTACTAAGGTTAATATAGAAAAGATGTTCTAATCATGGGTAAGAAACTTACTTCCTGTAGCTTCTGGGATTGGATTCATGAGTTGCCTTTTGGATTTTTACACATGCTCCCATCACTGACAATTTGAACAGACATTGGCGATTTAGATTATGTTTGGTTTGACTTCTGGGTCAAAAAGATTCTCACCAAAATCTATGGAGCAAAAACTCAACCAAACATCCTCTTAGAGTGAGTGGACGTTTGAGGTTGCTTCTGGGTTTATCTAACTTCTACTAGAAACTATGACTTAGAAGTTATCCAAAAGTAGATCCAAACAAACCCTTAGGACAAGTTGAGGTGTCTTATAATTTCATTAGATCATTCCTTTTTTTTCGCTTGAAACCCATCCACTCTTGGACCAGAGGCTACTAGTTATATACTTTTGGGGGATTATATATTTTTAGTTCCTTATGATTCTTATTTTTGTTATATAGACTTTAGGTGATATGTAGTTATCTTTTATATTTTCCTGTACACATTAGACTATTAGATATGTCAAAAAAGAAGGTTAGAGGAAAAAAGTATATATTATATTAGATTATTAGGTTGTTGTGGTTTTCCTCGTAGTTGAGTATATACACTTATCGTTAGTTGTTGTCTTACTCGCCTAAGTTCATCAAGTTCTCATACCTAACTTATGGCTAGTTCATAGGAAAAGATTAACATGCCCTTTAGTTTTGTGTGGTCTGTTTTGTTCTTCAATTTATTGAACAGCCCATAAAAAATCATGAACATTGAGGGAGGCAACAACAAAGCACAGGTGGAGTGGTGGTGCTAGGTTGCTGGGAAGCTTCTCAAAGCATGGGACCTGGTAGAATGCAAGAAATTCGTCGTCACCAACATCCTCCTTGCATTACAATGTCGAATCAATAATCATCTCGAATGGTACTCCATCCTCCAGCTTCAGTCCACTTCCGATCACTACAACTTTAATGTCATTTGGTGCGCATATCGTTGCCTCACCTTGCTTCTCCATTTAAACAAGAAACCGGTTCCCTAGTGTTGCCCAAGCCTTCAAGCTCGTCTCCAAAGAGGAGGCTCTACAATAATGAGATTGAGATCGTCGCTCACCTCAAATCCAACGGCCTCAAGAAGGCTACAACTCATCCACAAACTTCACCTCTGTCACTAACTTCTTTTTGGACCATGTATTCCAAGTATTTTTGTATTTATGAATACCAGGAGTACCAAAACCATATACTAGTGTGCCAGAACTATCGAAGGTCATTCCAAGTGGCATCGTCAGTGGTATTAGAGACTAGTAGTGCAAATAGATGTGGTATATCTGTAAAAAATGCATATCTATACATGAACAGATATTAAATTGAACTCCTATATCATTTTCATAATCTGTAAATGATATCGAATTTCCAACCATAGAATATGATCTATGTTATATGTAAAATCAACTTACAAAAAATCAATTAATTTTGAAATTTTAATTATAGCTATCATAGGTAGATAAAATTTTTCAAATAAAAATAAACCTTTGAATCATGAATTTATATACATATTTTAAAATCTGTCTAATAGATGTGAAATCTAAACAATAGATTTGATCAATATTCATCATAATATTTACCTTTTTTTGGAATTTATATGTCAATAAATAAAGTATTTATAGAATCATATTTTTTACGAGTTAGTATGAAACTGTTGAATTTTTGTAAATCAAATTATTAACTTAAAAGTCTTGAATTGACTTGATTTTTGATTTTTAATCTTTGTAAATAATTTAGATCAATGTCTAATCTTTAGATATATTGATCTAAATATATTGGAATATTCAAGAGGTTTAAGAAGAACCTCACTTCAAATAAGGGAGTTATTGGATTCATTCTATCTTTTTCCAGTGAAAGTGTAGACAATTTTTTATATTTAAACAATAAGAAAAGTGTAATGCTTATTTGTGTGTTTTATTTAGAAAATTATTTAACAGTTTTTCCTCTGTTTATAGTCTTATAGATACTAAGTATAATAATGAGCTATAAATTATTAGCAGAATCGAACCGAAAAATTAACGATTCGTTTGGTTTGGTTTCAACTGCAAAATGATTCTATTTGATTTGATTAACATGATCCAGTTTGCAAAATTGCCCTTAAATCTTAGACACCATCAAGAGCAGATTATGTTACTTGAGATTAAAAAATAATGTTGATAGTGGTTAGAATAGTAATCAAATGACATGAACAGGACAAATATGATACTAATTCCGAGGTGCAAAGATGTGATTGTTCCTTTTTTCTTTTTCTTTTTTGCCATAATCCACGTAATACATGGACTCAAACGTCCACGTTGTTCGCTTGATTTATGATAATTACAATAAATATACCATCACCAAACGAAATCCTATTCAATATCAGTTTGGCTCTCGTCTTTCCATTTCATTCAGTGTTGTGTTTCCATCTTGTCACCTTTCCATCTCTCTGACTCTTGTAGAAGTGTAATCGTGAGTGATGATAATAGAAAGGATTGTGACATTGGCAAACTTCTTTGTTACGTTTTGATGGTAAACTTCTCCCGTAAGATTGCTTTTCTGCTTTTCTCCCCCAAGAAGGACCGGATGGCGCAATGGCTAAAGAGGAGGTAGCACCTAACAAGGACGCTACGGAGGAGTAATTAAACGATGAGCAAAGAAGAGGACAAATTACAATGATGGTAATTTCTTCGTGAGGACAATATAGATATTTCATCGACAAGAATCTCATCCAAAATATGCATCCAAATGGTTATAAACATTGTGTAAAATATGCATCTATTATCTACAATCTTTTGATCATTGGTATTTGTGCGATAAATCAAGATTCTAAGGTCATAATCCATACTCTTTGGGATTAGATGTTTTAGATAACATTTGGTAACGATTATTGGTTGTAGTTTATTAGAAATAATCACTTATAAGAGAAAAAATTGAATCAAACATACAAAAAAAAAAAAAAAAAAACTAACTTATTAAAAAAATCAATCTTTTTCTCATATGTATAACTTACAGAGAATGTTTAAAATAAAAGATTATAAAAGACAATTTTTGAAAAATGTTGGAATCTTTTCCCAACTGTTTTCTATATTATCTTCATTAAAGACACAATATTACAAACAAAAAATCACGTCCGATGAATTCTATCGCTCTCTTTCTTCTTGGAACTCAGACCCAACCACTCCATCAACCTTAATAGCACATCCAGTACCAATGAGGATATTTTGTGGTTTCATATCACAGTGGATGATACGGTTGGAGTACAAATAATGCAATGCTCTTACTTGTAATATTTTTAAGTACTTAAACATGGAACAAAATATATGCATATTGAATCGAGATCACCAATATTTGCTTAAATCAAATGTTACAAAATGGAGTGATCAGTGCTAGCTACTTTGCAATAGCTTGAACTTGTTCCTCTGGAAGATACTTCTCATCCTCAAGAAATCTCAAAAAGTTCACCTTGTAAAAAAAGGTGTAGCGTTAAACATATCTGATCAACTCTTCTTGTCTCTCCAAAATAATATCAATACTTGTACCTCGGCTAAAAGAAAAATACCAATGCAAACTCTATAACAACACAAAATTCTTCAGGACTTTCAAAATGCATCCAGCATTCTAATTATATTCTTATGCTTCAATTTCCCGAGAACCTGCAATATCACATCATATAAGTAAAAATCTCGTTCGTAGCTTAGCAAAAAAAAAGAGGCCTGGTTCATGCGTGAAAGGCTGTAAAAGACTACTTGAATAAATGGATATTTATGTTTCCTAACATGAAAGATAGTTCACAAAGTTAGCATGATGTTTCCTTTTTTATTTTAAGTAATCCCACCATTCATCAATCCAATTTAGCCAGTCAAAATATTTAACAACCATTTTTTTTTTGTAAACGGTATTCTATTATCAAGTAAGCCAATACAGTGCAAGCATGAAGTATTTTGTGCTTATTTAACAATCATTGTTGTTGTAAGTGATTTTCGACGTTGTGTTGTAGATTACTCATTTTCTACAAACAAACTGAGAACGGTTATGTGATACTTGTTGTATGTGCAGATGATATTCTATTGACTGACAATAATATTGCAGACATTCAGAAGACCAAGATTACTTGCAAGTACACTTTGTCACAAATAACATGAGTTGACCTAAGTACTTCTTGGACATTGAATTTGCTTACATTAGGGATAGGATGACACTATCTCAAAAAAAAATGCATTGGACCACTTATAAGGGACAGATTTACTGAGATGCAAGTTAGAGACTGCTCCATTTGATCAAAGTGTAAACTCTTGGAACGATTCGTCACCACTTATTGAAGATGCTGGTAGATATAGGCATCTGATTGGGAAACTAATTTACGTGACTGTCACATGATCAAATATTACATACATTGTAGGTGTATTTCGTTAGTTTATGCACAAGTCGAAGACAGTACATTGACAAGAAGCTTTACAAGTGCTATCTTACATTAAGAAAGTCCCTAATGAAGAATAGTTATCTATGCATTGAGACATATATTCTGACTTTGGCTATGCAGAGGATAGAGAAGATCTAAAGTCTACCTCAGGCTATTGCTCTTATGTTAGAGACAACCTTGTTACATGGTGTAGTAAGAAACAAAATGTAGTCTCTAGATCTAGTATTTAATTCTAGTATCGATCCATGACACAAATCGCCTTTAAGATGACGTGGTTTCGTTCACTCTTGACAAAGCTTGGCTTCTCTATGGATGTGCTTATGCTCATGTATTGTGATAATCAAACTACGATCTACATTGTTAATAATCTAATCTTTTATGAGCATGCCATCCATGTAGAATGGATTGTCATTATGTTTGAGACATAGTGATGAAAAGGATTATCTCTACTCTTTACATGTAATCTTCAAATCAGTTTGTAGATATTTTCACAAAGGAACTTAGTGTTAAGCCTTATGATTCTGTTTGTACCAAGTTAGGCATAATACATATATATATTTTAGTTTGAGGGGAAGCGTTAGACTTATTGTGTAGGATTATATTTGTATATTTATGTAATAAGATAATTGAATATCCATTTATATCCAACCTTATATATATATTTGTAATCCTACTAGTTAAGTGTCTTTCTTTCTGTTCTCTCCCTTTACAAGGTCAATGATAAAAAATAGCAGCACTTTGCTCAAGACCATGCATGGACATTAGAGTGTGAGCTATGATTTGCATTGGGCCATATTCCCACCTAATATAAAATGCACGATGAACAACAAAAATCTCCTTCTTCCCCATATCAACAATTGGGCGAGATATCATTTTCTGGGAAAACAAATGGTGGAATGGGGAAAAATTAAAAGACAGTATCCCTGACATATATCATTTGGCTAAGTTCAAAAAGACTTCTGTTTTTAAAGTCTTACATATTACTGCTACTGATCCTAATTTTCTATTTAATAATCCTCTCAATCTTGAGGACTCTGAGTTACTTCAGGATCAGGTGGAGATATTTTCCAACATTGTTAATACTGTTAGCATAGCAGATGATCAGGATATATTGATTTGGAAACCCACCAGGAAAAATTTCACTGTCAATTCATGCTATGATATTTTAAATGATGGTGGGTATAGATTCAAATATATGCATGAAATTTGATATTGTTGGGTGCCATTGAAAACCAAACTCTTTGCTTGGCTTATACTTTGTAATAAGATTCTGACAAAGGATAATTTAATGAAAAAAGGATGGATTGGTAATAGATCTTGCATGCTTTGTAACAATGCCTCTGAATCTGTTAAACATTTATTTCTTACTTGTCCATTTACACAGTCCATCTGGGCTGCCTTTACTGCTGACTATACATACCCGACTTTTCTTTCTATTGAAGACTTATTTGTGATTCCCCCCGGGCTGAAATTTGATTTATCTTTTACTGCCACTCATACTTTAATTCAGGTAATTCTATGGATTATTTGGCAGGAGAGAAATAATAGAGTATTTAGGGGCATAATTAAGGATTCCAGTATGATTATAAATGATATTTGCTCATTATTTCACTGTTGGGTAGACTCTTTGGCTACAGGCTTTGAGAAAACTGAAAATCTACGGGTTATGTCATCTTTCCAGCAAAAGAGGGATTCAGAGCAAAGTTTATTGCCTCTCAATGATCCCCAACTTGAGATGATGTATAATACTGGGACTCCTGCTCTTCAGGAAGACAATCCTCACATGTGATTAACCTTTGGTTAATTGATTCACAGCAGAATACTGATAGTGCAATTTTTGCTTTATTGATACATTGTCATACTCTGTCATCTTTTTTGGTCACCTGCTGAGTGACACTGGTTTGTATATTTTGTGGATGCAATACTGTTGCAATACTCTGAAAGACATTTTACTTTATTAATATTACTAATCACCGTTTACAAAAAAAACAATTGGGCGAGATAAATGTAAAACTTACCTCTTCCTGTAGATCTATGGCGTAGAAGGGTTCAATGCAAATGCATTTGCATTCAATCAAGAGATCTAAGGTTGGCAGCAAACATTTGTTTCATGACAAAGCCAAGACCTTTTCTCTCATAGAAAAGCAACGATGGACTCATAGTAAACCAGCATGTTTAAAAAATTTGTCAAGACCCGACAAATCTATTGAAATTTTGGAAGTTGGAATAGATGCTGTTGAAGGTGGAAAAGATAAGGAAAACGATGATCTATTGCTTCTATATAGGTAAACATTTATAGGATATATTAGATATCCTAGACTAAATAGATATTTAATAACTCGATTACCCATGATACTCAAACCACATATACATATATATCTCTAGCACTCCCCCTCAAACTGATGCATACATATCAACCATGCCTAGTGTTACATAAAGACTTGAAAATACCAACACTTAATCCCTTTGTGAAGATAACAACTAGCTACTCTGATGACTAGGTGTACATTGTAAACACAACATCTTTCATAACTAGATCTCTCACATAGTGACAATCAACCTCTGTGCTTCGTGCACTCATGAAACGTGAGATTATTTGCAATAAAAATGGCTCCCTGATTATCGCAATGCATTGACATGGGCTGCTAATCACTGAAACCAAGCTCCATTAAGAGTGACTTAATCCACATTATCTCACAAGATGTTTGAACCATGAATCTATACTCTGCCTCAGCATTAGATCTTGACACAACATTTTGTTTCTTACCGCACCAAATGACTAGGTTCTCTCCTGCATAAGTACAGAAACCAGATGCTGATTTTCTATCTCCTCAATCTCCTACATATCCTGAATTTGAGTAAGTCATGATTTTCACATGACCATTTCTTATGTAGACTAAGCCTCTGCTTGGAACGCTTTTGACATAAGATAGAATACGCAAAACTCTACTCCAATGTACTCTCCTGGACTAATGCATAAACTAGCTCAATAGACTGACTGCATATGAGATATCTGACTGAATCACAGTCAAATATATGAACTTCCCAATCAATCATCTGTATTGATTGGAGTCCTCTGACAAATCTGAATTGGTGTCTCAGAAGGCTGTGTTTACTCAATTGGGATACTCTCTGGCTTGCACCTTAGAAGACCTATTTCCTATAAAAGATCTAGGATATACTTCTTATAGGATAGTGACATCTTCCCATTTGTATAGGCAAACTCAATGTCAAGGAAGTATCGCGATTTTTCTATATCTTTAGTGACAAAATGAACCTTCAGATGTTCTTTAATGTCTACAGTTCTCTTTTTATCATTGGTCACATGCAACAGTTAGGGAGCGACCTTGAACTTGTTGTAGTGCCACGGATGGCTACAACCACTCATTCGATCAATAGGCTTCTCAATGTGTCATGTTGCCTGACACTAAGCAACCGATACTCGGCTACAAGCAGTCTACCAAAGCAAGACCAACGACGTCTGCACTGTGGTAGACAGACCACCCTGTAGAGAAGTCTACTTGTCTCAGTATCCCGCCTCTCTATAGGATCCTCTGCTAACTTTCCTTGGGAAAGTCATCCCCTTTAAGGATCACCTTACAGGGTACGCCTCTCTGGGCATTCTAAAGTCTTAGTCTTAGTGTCCGAATAACCAGTGGCTCCTCACCCCTATCCTAAGCTGACACCCAATAGTCTCAGTACCCGTACTAACCAAGATATCATCCACATATACTATCAGAAGAACACATCCACAAGTAGTTTTAATGTAGAACTCCAAACGATCAACAGTACATCTCACGAAACCACTAGCTATAGCTACTTGACTGAATTTCTCAAATCAAACTCAATGACTCTGTTTTAGGCCATAAATTGCCTTCCTTAGTCTGCATACTCTATCATCCTACTAAGCAACATAACCTAGAAGTTGCTCCATAAATACAAACTCAGTTAGATTATCATATAAGAAGGCTTTCTTTACATCTAACTGGCATATATTCTTAGAGTTGTTGATAGCAAGAGACAGTATAACTCTGGTGAAATTGAGACAAGCAACTAAAGGGAAGGTCTCGATATAATCAATACCATATGTCTGAGTGAACCCACAAGCAACTAATCTGCCTTTGTATCTGTCTATACTTCTGTCAGCATTGTATTTGATAGTATAGACCCATTTACAGGTAATCACTGTAGCTCCGACAGTGTGGATCACTAGCTCCCAGGTGCCACGATTAGTTAAAGTAGCAATTTGCTCATCCATCGCAACCTTCCAGTGAGTAAGTGATAATGTTTATTGATGATTCCTAGGAATAGACTCAACAGAAAGGGATAAAGCAAAGTTACGAAACTATGATGAAGAGAATCATATGACACAAAATTGAAAATAGGATGAGAAGTGGAAGAACGGACACCTTTACGAAGGACAACAGGAAAATCGAAAGAGTTGAAGAGCGAATTTGCATCTGCAGAGGAGGTCAGTTCAGTTGTGAGAGACATTGGTGTGGGCTACCATCGGCACATTTTTGAGTCCCTGATGAGTAGGGGTACAAACGGATATGGTATATCCGTAAAAAATCTGTATCCATATCCGTTTCTGGGCGGATACGGATATCCGTATCCGTTATTGGGCGGATACGGATATGGATTTTTCAATTTGAACGGATACGGATACGGATATGTAGTTTGAAATTTCAACGGATACGGATACGGATATCCGTATTAATATTATAATATATAAATTTAATTATTTATTTTTATATATGCCGTATTT
>JAMKQA010029679.1:0-14767 GCA_024699735.1 Posidonia australis
TTTAGTAATATGAATAAAAATGAGTATATAGATTCATTTAATGATAAAATAAAGACAACTTTATATAATTTATTTGAAGAATATGTTAGAAATTATGGTGAAACATCTAGTGATCAAGCATCTAGTTTTTTAGGAATACAAACAGTAGTAGTAGTGGTAGTTCTTTATGGAGTAGATTAAATAAAAAGAAGAAGAAAAAATATATAATATCAAGTACAAATAATGAATTAGATAATTATTTAGAATCCCCAATTGCTTTTAGTGATTTAAAAATAGATAACATAGATATATTAAAGTGGTGGTCTGCTACAGCTATTAGGTTTCCTATAGTAGCAAAAATGGTAAAAGATTTACCTGTGGCATTAGAATCTGCATTTTCTACAGGAAAAAGAGTATTAAATGATAAAAGATGTAGATTATTAGAGAAGTTTGTAGAAGCCTCCGTCTGCTTAAAAGATTGGTACGATGCGGTTGACCGTCTTAAGGGATTAAGCTTAAATTCTGAATCAGAAGAAGACGATGATGCGGCATCAACTTCAACAGGCAGAATAAACTTCACAATTGAATAAATATTGATGTAAAATTGTAAAAATAAAAAATGTAAAAAAAAAATAATGTAAATATCTTTTGTATTTTTTATTAAAAAATGATGTATTTAAAATATTTTTTTATTAATAAAAAAGTAATTTTAAAAATAAAATTTGGACCTAATGGACCGACCTGGCAGCCCGGCCCACAGAGGGGCCAAAGGTCGTGTCTGGCCCATGACCTCCAAAAGGAGGCCCAGCCCGATCCAGGCCCGGGCAGGCCCCTTGTTTTATGGATCAGGCCAGCCCGATTTCCACGTCTACCTATACTGGAAATTACTTATATACATTTAATAACTTAAAAATCGTAATTATGTACACTTCAATTAGTTTAATCTCAAATAACATCAAAATTCTACTTTAATTTCTCTTAAAATTACTTTATTGTCTCTATGACTTTTGCACAAAAACTATCCAACTCTTCTTCTCTTTTCTTATCTTTTCCTCCTCATCTTCTTTTTCGTCATCTTCTCTTATTTCTCTTTGGCTTCGGTGCTACTAAGTAAAGTTCTTTTCTTTCTCTCCAACGATCATCCTCATCTTATCCTTCCTTATCTTCCTCCTGTTCCTTTTCTTCTTCCCCAGTGTCTTTACAAGAACAGATTTGTCCTTTATGCGGGTACACAACTTCCAACGACAGATATGCCTTTCAACAAGTCGTGTTGGCTATACGAATCTTCCTAAGAAGGTTCAAAAAACAAGAGATTTTGGAGGTATCCAATATGGAAAGTAAGTAAGAGATGGATTTGCTTACAACATGTTTGGCAAAATTTCTCAATTAGTCATTCTTTATATTGCAGGATATATATTCGACATGTAACTTCTTCTAATGGATTGAAAGCGAAAAGACTTCCAAAAATACAGCAATAGACGAGTTGATCTAGATGAAATTAGATGTGATTTAAGAAAAATGTGATGAAACAAAGATATATGCTGTAAAAGTTAAAAAGTTAGGTTTACATATACTTGTAGTTTTTGTCCTTCTTCTTTCTATTTCAATTGCAATGACATACACTTGAAGTATGTTGTGTATCTTCAAGTGTTTGATGTATTGTAATTAGTTTAAATGACAATCAATAGAATAACATTGTCCTTCTTCTATCTTTAGTGTGTTGTATAAAATAATTGTAACGGTGAAACAATCAATGTATCAGTTGTGTATCAATCAGTTGTATGTCAATAGAAAGAATCAATGTATTAGTTGTAATGTATCAATTGTATATCAATAGAAAGAATCAATGTATTAATAGAAAGACCATTAGGTAACAATCAATGAACCAGTTGTGTATCAGTTTACTCGCTAGAATATTAGTAACAATCAATGAACCAGTTGTGTATTTCAAGTGTTTGATGTTTTATTTACACAAAGCTAAACATAAAGACTAAAAAAAGACCATTAGAAATAGCAGAAACTATTGATCATTCTTTTAATCTCAAAAAAATCAAAACAAACTCCTTTAAGTGATCATTATAGAAAAGTCATCACAGAGAACTCATCACCTATTTAAAGTTTAATTCTAATATCTTTAGATCATTATTTTAATCTCAAAAATAACAATAACCACTAATAGAAAAATTGACTACACAAAAAGACCATTAGCTAAACAGAAAGATTATCTACACAGAAAGACCACTAGACTATCTTTAAATCATTATTTTGATCTCAAAAATAATAATATCTATTGATCATTGTTTTCATCTAAAAAAAATCATTAGCTGAATCTATTGATCAATGTTTTGATCACAAAAAAAGACAACCAAGGTACTACTGTTACATAATTTGATAACTCGTAACTCAAGCCACTCATCTATGCCCCACATTTGACTTAAATTGGTCTATTATTGTTGCTACTGTAAATGTTGTTGTTTTTGAAAAGAACCCCAGTCGACTTACTTATTGTTGATATTATTGTTGCTGCCTTCCAAACCAAGCTTGAGAAGAAAATTGTTGTAGAACATGACCAACATGGAACCAATTTGATTGCTGTTGGCTTTGAATCACTTGCTAATTTAGGAGTACTAGAGAATGAATCATCTCTCTGTACATTTGACCTCACCCTTCCTTGCCTTGGTAAGTCAGCTATGTTAGTAAGCAAGCCATCTTTTGCAACTGACATGGTCTCCTTCTTCCTTCTCGTTGAAACTTTGTTTGGGTTCCTTAGCCTCCCTCCTTTCTTCCTAGGTGGTGGTTAACTACAAACACATGTAAACAAGTGTAATATATTAAACAAAAAAGTATGGAAAAAAGAAGAATTTAATAGAATTGAAAAGATAAAATTTGTGTTTTAGCCTAGCTTCTATAAATGTTGTGGCTTGTGGCAGGTCAGAACTAATTTGTGGGTTATTCTTCCTTAGACATGTTTTCACTCTATGCCTAAGTACTCTACATTTTTTACACCTAGGATGCCTTCTAATTTTATGACCACCTAACTTCTCATTTTTACTTCTGATTCTTTTGTTCTTGGGTTAACCAACTTATGGTTTGATTTCTAGGGGCTTCACTTGTGAACTATCTTCTACCTTCTCCTATAGTGACTTATTTTGCATTGAACTCATTCCACAACTATAGGCCTTCAAATATGTTATTGTTATATAGTAATGATCTACATAGTTCTCCTACTTGGCTTGCCTAATAGAACCATTGAAAGATGCAGTATGTGTACATGGTAGCTCAATGACTTGCCACTTCCTACAAGTGCAAGTCCAATCTTTAATGTCTACTATACACCTTATATCAGGATCCACAACTTCTGCCTTGTAATCTGAGCTTCTAACAACTAAACAACCTCCTAAACTTTGAATATATCAACAAAGTATTTTGTTGTAAATGGTACAATATAATAAGAGTATCAGTTCATTTCCTTACATTCTTCTATCTATTATACATTCATTTCATTAGTTTTATCTTATTGCATCTACACATAATACCATTTGTTTCTACCTTGTTTCTCCTATGTATGCATTAAGTGACTCAGAGATGTTGTTTGTTATACAGTGATACTTTGCAAACTCACCGAATTGAGATTTAGACCAATATATTATTTCCTTAATTTCAACTCCCATTAAATACTGAAATGTCTCTTATAAATTTGTCATTATCTTCTTTATAAACTAGTTGAATGCATCAGAAGTGTAGACTCTGGTTGCATGACAAATACATTATTATTGCATATTTCATGTTCCATATTTATCTATTTTGTATATAAATAATGTTACTCGAGGGATTTTGTGTAAATTTTACAAGAGCCTTAGGACTTGAAAAGAACTGAAAAAAAAGAATAAAAATTAAATAGAAATTTAAAATCAATCAAAGATATTTGAAACAAAATGGAAAAGCAATTCGAACAAAAATATTTAGAGCTACGAAGGAGCCAAACGCATATTTTCTACATGCGTCAATATTGGGAAAAATATTAGCTAACGAGTTAAAGAAGTCAGACTAGATCCTGACTGACATGGACGTCTCCTAGGCGTCAAGGTGCACATCTGATGCCTCCCATGCATTAAAACAGGATATGTTTGACTTAGTCTTTGGCTGTTACGTTCTATAATTGGAAATATCTTGTATTTAAAATTGAAATTGAAATTTTGTACTTGGATTCTTCGACGTAAGTAAGTCTTTGTAAATCTATAAAAGAACCCCTTATGTAGACCTATGGGATCATATTCTATCTTCTAGGCTTAAAATTTTTCTCTATTATTGTGGAAAAACTTCAAATGTTCAGTGGTTGTAATCTTAGGTTCTATTAATAAAATTATTTTTCTTCTTCAATTATGTCTTTTATTCCAAGTTTTCTATTTAACTTTTTATTTTATTTTATCTCTATGTGTAACTAATTTCTAGATTTAGGGTTTAGATGAAATTCATGTGATTTTAAATATTGTGACTAAATTCCTCTGTATTTTCTTTTTGTGCTTAATGTCATAATTATGTGAGTTGGATGGATATTGCATAAATTACTCATAAAATCGATAAACTTTGATAAATTGACATTGATATTATTTTTTAATATATGCTTAGGGAAGATTTATTTGATAGTTGTGTGTATAATCGCGGTTCCTTCATGTATCATTTGATTTAATGTAGTCTGTATGTTTTTATTCTTTGACTTAATATTCTATGATGTATAGCATATAGTTTATACTTGTTAGGATAAAAATTATTGAATCAAATTATTTAGATCAATAGAAAAACAGAATCATGCATTTGTATTTACATGAATAAATTCAAAAACCCTGGTTCTCTTTTATTCTGAAGTTTTCTTAAGTATTTAAAATTAATCAACTTCCAAATCTGAATTTTTATTCCATCATGAACTGATAAATAATCATAAGTTTTGAAACACTATTCTCTATGGAATCGACTTGTATTTGCATATGTACTATATAGTACACCGTACACTTGCAATTAATTAAAACTCACTTATCACTGTACTCCAAATTAACTACTCCAAGTAATCACCACCAACACTTTTCTTAAAATTCTTGTTGAGATTATGCTCAACCTCTAACCACTGTGATTATGCACCCTCATCTAGATGTTTGCACCTATAAGATAGAAAGACTTTTCCATTCTCATTGCCAAGTGCCTCCTTTAAGCACTTTGAAAATCACCTCCAATTGTCCCCACTCTCAGCATCTACAATGGAGAAAGCTACTGGAAACATGCCATAGTTTCCATCTAATGCAGTTGCTGCAGTTAAAACTCTCTTGTATTTTATCTTCAAATGGCACCCATCTAACCCCAGAAGGGGTCTACATCCTTCAAGGAAGCCATCTTTGCAGGCATTGAAACACGTAAATAGTCTAGTAAATGCAAATTCATTGCTTCGAAATGCAAATATGACTCCTCCCCATCCTCATTGGGTTGCACCGATGCTTTCGTGTCCGTCCATCCATGTCCACGGCTGGGAACACGAGAAGACTATCTGAGGCGCTCTAAAGGATGAAGGGGAGGAAGGAAAACCAGAAATGCATGAGTATGGATCACGGTCCAATGCTCAGTGGCTAATGGCCTCACACGAATCATGACCCACCACTGAAAAACCCAACTAGTGCATTAACGAAGGAAAACGAAAAATAAACCAAATGGCAAGGATGCACACAGGCTTAAATCAATCTAATTCAGACAGGAAAGGCCTAGTTACGTAGGAGAAACAAGGAGCTTACTTGTGTCGAAACAAGTTTGTCCCTCTTGGTTGTACTTGGGGCTTGCGGCAACCATCCTCCAAAGAGTGGTTATTGTTGGATGTGATGGAGGCGTGGACGAGCTTAGTTGGGCTATGTAGAGGTTAGTTGGTGGCGTAGGGATGTTCTAAAGGTGCATGCCGAGGGCGTTTAGCGTGATGGCTAGGTTTTAGATGATTAGTGGTGGTGAAACACAACTAGGGAATCACTACAATCCGATGATGGCTAACGGACTGCATTAGGCTCTTGCGAGTGAAAGGTCGGGGGTTTGCGTGGAGGTTGTACTTGGTTGTGGCTGGAAACAAGGTAGACGTGGATGGAGAAAGGGAAGGCAGTTGGTGTGCTGTAGTAGTGATGTTGGCTGCCAAAGGTTCTATGTAGGGGTGGGCACCAAACCGTCCAAACCGGTTAATCAAACCAAACCAAACCATTTTTAGTGGTTCAATTCGGTTTTTCAAATTCAGTGGTTTGATTTGGTTTGGAATATCTCCAAACCGAACCATATGGTTCGGTTTGTGGTTTCAAGGACGGTTTAACCAAATCGAATCGAACTGAACCCAATATAAACTATATATGTTAATATGTATATTAACTATTTAAAAGAATATAATTATGTATCTTTTAGAACCATGGCTCGAATCATAGTCATTCTTATGTATCTTTTATTAAGTTGTTTTTTTAACTGATTGTTATTGGAAGTCAAATAAAAACGTTTTTGGTCATTCTTATGTATCTTTTACTGGGCTGTTTTATATTTGACTCTTGCAGTCGATAAGCTTCACTATTATAATTATATCATAACATGATACATGAAAATTTCATATTACTAGGAATCGTGATTTCTATTTAAATTTCGCAGTATTAGATGTGGTTATTGTCATTTTATCTCATATCTAGTTATATTCTTTCATTTTTCACTATCAACATTTTATTTTTTTCTATATGTTTTATTAAATGGTTAAACCACAAACCGAACCGAACCAAACCGATTTTGAATGGTTCGGTTTGGTTAGGTTTCAATAGATAAAATAGTTCAGTTCGGTTTGAAAATTGTTTAAACCGAATTATATGGTTTGGTTTGTGGTTTTGTCTCAAACCAAACCGTGCCCACCCCTAGTTCTATGGTGGTCGGAGGTGGTGATGGATGGCTGCAAATAGTGGTTGTGATGGGGGCCGTTGGTTGATGTACGTGCAAGAAGAGTGATGGAGGACGTTGTGTACTTGGGTTTTGATGCTTGGATGTTGGAGTGGTGGTTGCTGCAGTGTTGGTGTCAATGTTGCAGAGGTGTTTAAACATGGAAATCAGGCCGGGTCGGCCCAAGAAACGACCCGACTAGATCTAGAAAATCTCAGGGCGGGCCAGTCCAGGCCTACTGTGGGCCTTGGGCAAGGCCAGGCCCAAGGGCACGACCCAGTCGACCAAACTGGGTAGGCCTAGTCCGACTCGCCAACATAGGCCAGGTCGAATAGTAAATTAAATAAAAAATAATAAAAAACATTGCATGCAACGTTAACGTTGAACGTTGCCTCTCTTTTTTCACTCAAAAAAGTCATCCTTTTTCACCTATAAATATATCCTTACTCAACCAATTTTTCTCACAATTCAATATTCTCTTCTCTACTCCTATTCTCTACTATTCTCTCTCAATTTCACCTCTCTACTCAAGTAAAGATTTCAAATTTTGTTGTTTAGCTTTAGACACTGTTGCGTCTACTACTCTCTACCAGCCTCCAACATCAAATTTTCTCTACTTCTAATTCCTTCATTTTTGGGTTTTGGGTTTTGTGGGATAAGGTTTTTTTAATTTTATAATCAATATTTTTATATTAAAATGAAAAATATTGATATCCATGATTCTATCCCTACCTAGGAGTCAAACCAACCCTAAAACACTCCAACACAATCTACACCCTCTAAAAAACCTAGGAAATAAAGTACTTGGGTTTGAAAGCATGTAACTGTAGACCCTATAGATGAAAGTAGGTGTCATTATAATTATTGTAGTACAACATACACATATCCTAGGAGAGAGAGTGTAGGTCATATAGCTAAGTATTTACAAAAATGTATAGCTAAACGTAATAAAGATGATAACATTGATTTAAGATAAGCCAAATTACACGTAGGTTCAATAATGGTATAATAAACTGGATATATAATATAGAAGAAGTTAAAGAAGGAATAACAAAATTTATACACAAGATGAACCTGTTTCTTTTTCTAAAAATACAAAATTTGAATCATGTGTACAAAATTATTTAAATCCACAATTTAAGAGTTTCTCTAGAAATACGACAAGAAATATAATTTATAAAACATTTAAAAAAGATAAAAAAGATTTAATTTGAATATTTTTTAATTTATTATGTAAAATATCATTAACATGTGATGTTTGGACTGGTCCAAATAATTTTCCATATTATATTTAATTACACATTGGATAGATATAAAATAGAATTTATAAAAAAAGATTAATTTCTTTTAAAGTATTTGATCATCCACATACTGAATATAACATTTTTTTTAAATAAATACAATATCATTTTACAATGCTTCTAATAATAATGTTGCAATAGGATTATTAAAAAGAAATATAAAATCAATATTAAATGGTGAATTATTTCATTGTAGGTGTTGCTGTCACATTTTAAATTTAAGTGTACAAGATAGTATATGATACATTAGGCATTATTTAGAAAATATAAGAACAGATATTTTATTTATTCAAACATCAGTTAAAAGATATTAAGAATTTAGACATGTATGTGCAGAAAATGGTTTAAAACCTAGAAAATTTATGTTAAATGTTCAACATATATGGAATTCAACTTATGATATGTTAAGTTCAAGTATACCTTATTGTAATATAATTACATGTTTTATAATGCAATATCTAATGATTTATTAAATCATGAAGATTGACAAATTTCTAATATAATTCATAATTTTTTAGAACCATTTTATAATGCAACTAAACAATTATCCGAACAATATTATCCAATAAGTTCTCAAGTTTTAATTAATTTATTTAATATTACAACTGTTTTTGAACAATATAGAAATATTCTAGCTTTTATAGATATTATTAAATTAATGGAAACTAAATATAATAATTATTAGAATGAGCCTCCAATGTGAACATGTTTAGCTTTAATTATGGATCCTAGGCATAGATTAGTTAATTGTATGGTACTTATAGATGATATTTATAGATGATATTTTTAATAACATGAATAAAAATGACTATATAGATTCATATAATATTAAAATAAAGACAACTTTCTATAGATTATTTGAAGAATATGTTAGAAATTATGGTGAAAGTGGTAGTAGTGGTCACATATCTAGTCTTGTAGGAACATATACAAGTAGTAGTAGTGGTAGTTCTTTTTAGAGTTGTTTAAATAAAAAGAAAGGAAAATATGTAAAATCAATTACAAATAATGAATTAGAAAATCATTTAGAATGCAAATTTACATTTAGTGATTTAGAAATGGAAAACTTAGACATATTAAAGTGGTAGTCTAGTACAATAATTAGATTTCCTATAGTTTCAAAATGGTAAAAGATTTACTAACAATTTCGACATCAACTATAGCATCGGAATCTACATTTTCTGTAGGAAAAAGAGTATTAAGTGATAGAATATGTAAATTATCTAAAAAGTCTGTAGAAACCTCTATATGCTTAAAAGACTGGTATGAGGTGGTTGATCGTCTTTTGGAATTGAGCTTGAACGAGGAATCAGAAGACGACGATGCGGTTTCAACATCAATGGGGGGACTAGAACAGACTCCATTAATGAGTAAAAACGTAAAAAAAAAGTGAAAAAATGTAAAATTTATGTATAAAAAATAATTATGTATTTTTAAATTATGTAATTTTTTAAATCATTATGTATTTTTTTATGTATAAAAAATATTTTTTATTAATAAAAAAAATTAAATATTTTTAAAAATTAAACGACCTAATGGGCCAACCTGGCCAAACCCAGCCCACCAGACTCGTGGCTTGGTCCACCAGGCGAGGCATGGGCCGTGCTCGGTAGAAGGACTGTTATCTTCAGCCAGACCTGGCCCAGCTCAGCCAATGGTGCGGGTAGGCTGGGCCTGGTCTAGGCCCAAGCAAGCTACATATATTTTTGGCCGAGTCGGGTTGGCCCGGCCTGTTTTCCAAGTCTAATGGTGTTTGTTGTGAGGGAAAGCTACTATTTGGGTTGTGAGGTGGTGTTGTGTTGAGCTATTGGAGTTGAGGTATATTGCTGCTAGAGTGTTGGGTTGGTGTTTTGGTGTTGTAGGTGAGGTGATAGCTATTGGAGCGTGGACAGTGTAGTGAGTTGGTTGTGGTGGCTCTTGTGGTGAGGAGCGGGTTTGCATGGACTGCTGCTATAGCTTGGTGGGTTGTGGTTTGGGTGACAAACTGTGGAGGTGGTGTTTGAGAAGTGTGGTCGGTGGTTGGTGTTTGGAGGTGATGTGGGTGGTATGGGTATGCTCTAGGTGTTGGTGATTGGGTGGATTGCTGTTGTTGGGTTGATGGAGGTGAGTTCGGTGTTTGGGATGGTAATGGTAGTATAGCAAGTGGCATTGGGTTTTGGTTGTGAGTTTACTAGATGGTGGTGGGCTTGTTGGTGAGTGCGGTGAGAGAAGAGAGATGGAGGAAGAGGGTTGTTGTCGTGTGATGATCTGTGCTGCTATGTGGAGTGGAGAGAGGGAAGTTGTTTCCATGTGAAGATGGATGCCATTATGACGTGAAGATGGATGCTGCCATTTCGTGAAGATGGGTGTTGTAGAGTTGTGGAATGGGAGAGGAGAGGAGATAAGTTGTGGCTGCTGTGATGAGAGAAGAGAGATGGAGAGAGTGGGTTGTTCTCATGTGATCCTTGCTAAGCTTCTCTAGAGGGGGGTGAAGAGAGAATTTTAATTTTTAATACTTACTATCCCAATTTTAGATATAAGTTAGTCAATATGAAATATGTTACAAAAATAAACAAGAAACTATAGCACAATCATACAAGTTTGAGGTTAATACTAATTCATGCACATGAAGGAGATGAGAGATAATGAATACATAGGCTATTTATAGTGGTTCGGCCAAAACCCCGGCCTAGTCCACTCCTCAAGACCCTCTTGAGATTTTTCCCTTTATATGTAAAGCAATACGATACTTACTTGTGTTGGCAATCCCACCAACCCAATCCTTGCTCCTTCCACTTCTTGTTCCCCAAGAAGTTAGAGCCTCCCCTGGTAGCTTTACAACTTGTGACTTCCCTCTCACAGAGCGCTTTTACAAATGAATTACAATCTTGCTTGTTAAGAGAAGGTAGGACAAAATTTTGAGCATGGAAATAAAGAGTTACAAGTATTACAATGTGATGTCTCTATCAAGGCACGTAGAGGTCCTATTTATAGCCAAGGAACCATCAAAAAGTGTATCTAACGACTAGAAAACGGTCATAAATGGCTATATTATCGGTATGGCATTTTGACCATCGAAATGCCAATCCAATCTTCAATCAGCAACTCTCGGGCAATTCGGTATGCCAAATTCTCCTGAAATGGTATACTGTTTTAACCTGGTATGTCGTTTTATCTTTAGCTTTGTCTCCACAGCCTTTTTCGGAGTTTCGTTGCTTTGTGCCGATTTGTCCTGCTTCGGTATGCCATTTTTCTCCAGTATGCCGATTCTAGATTCTTCATCTTTAATCTCAGAGTGTCATTTTGTATACCGATTTTTCTTATATCGGTATACCGATTTTCCTTCGGTATGTCGATTTTGATACTTCATATAATTTACAACTAATTCCCCAGGTATGACTTTACATATACATTTTCAACATATCATAAAGTTTACATGACTTAACTAATTTCTTCAACCTTTTTCTAAGTATGTCTTTACATATACATTTACAACAAGTAATTTCTACAACCTTTATCTTTCATGAAAATATATAAAAATTCATTAGTCCAGGTGTAATCATCAAAACAAAATATATTTCTAACAATCTCCCCCTTTTTGATGATGACAAAATCAAAATATCAATTATGAGTTATAATCATATAGGATAAAAATTTTCAATAACCTCCCCCTTAAACTAAGCTCCCCTTTTCATATATGCTATTATCCTTTAAATTGATATTTTCATATATTTTCATATATGTTATTTATTTCTCCCCCTTTCTGACATAATCAAAAAAATATAACATGTGACAAACAACTCTCCCCCTTTTTAGCTATAGACAATATATAGCATCAATATCAATCAATATCAATCAACCAAGAAAAACAGAAGAAATCAAAACAAGAGATAAAGTCATTAATAACTCAAGTTAATTACACTAGATGTCCAAATCGCATAAAAATGTAAAGAGACAACCAAGTAATACTACAACAACAAAACTAAGGAGAGGGCGGATTAATGTGCTCAAGAATATCCTGGTGATATTCTTGAAGCATGTCCTAGTACGTCTCGACTCGATCACTAAGTTTCTTGATGCTTTCCATATACTCTTGATGTCGTTGATTTTGTTGAAGCATCAAGTCAGAAATCAGCTTTTGTTGTTGTATTTGGATGTCCATCACCTGCTTTTGTTGAAGACACATCTCTATCATTTGCTATTGAAGTGAATCCAATTTCTTAGACGCATCAAATTCTTCTTCAACTTCTTCTTTAGAACTGGCATCTTCGTTTCTTGCTTAGGTTTGTGGTGGTGTAGAAGAGGAACCCTCTGGAAGATTTTTGAGTTTACTATGAAGTTCAATAGATTGTTCCATTTTGGCCACGGCTTGAGTTCCTAAAGGTTTGGATTTGATAGGTAGGCTTGGTTCGTCATCAAGAGGAATGTCGTAATTTTCAAACAAATAAGTTAAAGGAGACCCAAAAAACAACTTGGTTTTTACATGAGTGATACAGTGAAAAATCACTTAACCCCAATTAATCGGAATTTGTTTGACAATGGCATAGACCGCTTTATAAGTGAGTTCACTTAACTCATCTTGGTGGCCTTTCTTTTGGACTAAATTGGCTGCCACAATGTAAGCAATAATGCGAGATTGTTTGGTGAGTTGATTGATCTTGCTAGGTTTGAAGATGCTCTTAGGGTTCAAGGATATTGCTTTATACATTTCACCATAGGACCAATCTAACTCATAAATGGATAAGGTGATGTCGGTCCCGGAATATGGAATTTTAAATAACCGACCTAGTAAGACATCGTCAAATTCTATGGTATTGCCACAAATATAAGAATGGGCTAGAGAGTGAGAATAGGTCATGTTGGCATAGAATTGAGATACAAGGGTAGGATAATACAATCTATCACCTATGGAACTTAAAAACGGGATTAAACCCTGGAAATCAAATAGAGGCTTAATGGAATGAAGTTCATTGAAAATGATTCTTCTTCCAGTGAGTACCTCTCTGTTGGCAAATCTTTCTCGATGAGCTTGCTCGGCCTCATTATCAACGAAATGATATTTTTGAGAGTGAGTATCAGAAGCCGCAGGTGTGTCTTCCGATTGCTTTCTTTTTCCCTTAGACGCAAGCATCT
Organism: Posidonia australis; assembly: GCA_024699735.1. Lineage (NCBI taxonomy): Eukaryota > Viridiplantae > Streptophyta > Magnoliopsida > Alismatales > Posidoniaceae > Posidonia > Posidonia australis. The sequence goes on from JAMKQA010029679.1 coordinate 13,323, forward strand.
TCTTAGGCGCCATCCTCAATAAGGGTGAGAAATCGGTAGAGAAGAGGAGAGGAAGGGTCAGAGAGGGTCGGAGAGGGTTGGAGAGGGAGTATTCTCGAATGAGAAGGAGAAGGGAGAGGTGTCGGCAGAGAGAATCGGTCGCCCGAAAGTTAAAACAAGTGAGAAAAAGCCCTAGGTTTTGGGTTTTAAAACAGGGTTCGCGAGTGATTCGGTATACCGAAAAATTTTCAGTATGCCGAAATCAATTACAGAAGATTTCAGAACATGTTTCGGTACATGCATCAGTGTATTGAAAAAGGTGACTCAGGGGATTTCGATATACCGCATAATTTCGGTATGCCGAAAAATCTATTCTGAAAAATTTGTCATAAAATCGGTATACTGTTCTATTTTCGGTATGCCGATCCAGTAATTTTCGGTATTCTGAAAAACACAGAGTAATATTTTATGTTATATCTGATAATTTATAAATACCTAGATCTCTTCTTATTTTAATAAATTATTGTTCATCAAGAGGTTTTGTAAATATATTTGCCAATTATTCCTTAGTTGGAATAAATTCTAACTTGATATTATTTTTAAGAGCATGGTATCTTAAGAAATGATGTCTTACTTCTATATGTTTAGTTCTAGAGTGATGAACTGGATTTTTAGATAAATTGATAGCACTTGTATTGTCACAAAATATTGGAGTTGTTGATAAGATTATATTAAAGTCTCTTAGGGTTTGTTTCATCCATAGAATTTGAGCACAACAACAACCAGCTGCAATATATTCAGCCTCCGTTGTTGAGAGTGCAACACTATTTTGTTTCTTACTAAACCAAGAGACTAAAGAGTGTCATAGAAATTGACAAGTTCCACTAGTACTCTTCCTATCAGTTCTACATCCTGCACAATCAGCATCACTATATCCTATAAGATCCAAGTTAGTGTTTCTAGGATAAAATAGCCCAAAATCAATTGACCCTTGAAGATATGTTAGAATTCTCTTAACAGCTTTCAAGTGTGATTCCATAGGTGAGGCTTGAAATCTTGCACACAAGCATACACTAAACATTATATCCGGTCTACTTGCTGTTAAATACAAAAGTGATCCAATCATCCTCCTATATAATTTTTGATCTACCTTTTTCCCATTCTCATCCTTTTCTAACTTAGTGGAGGTGCTTATAGGTGTCCTAGCTATTTTGCTTCGATCCATTCCAAAATTCTTCAACAACTCCCTAGTATATTTTTCTTGGTTTATAAATATCCCATCATTAGTTTGCTTAATTTGTAATCCAAGAAAGAATGTCAGTTCTCCCATCATACTCATTTCAAATTCCCTTTTCATAATCATGGAATATTCTTTGCATAGATTTTCATTTGTTGATCCAAAGATAATATCATCCACATATACTTGAATAATTAGAATGTCATTTTCTAACCTTTTTGTGAATAAG
>JAMKQA010029680.1:0-24250 GCA_024699735.1 Posidonia australis
TTTTTGCATGATTTTTCGTGTATATGGTTTTCCTTGTCTTCCATAATAGATTAGGTGGCGACTCCTTTTATTTTGCTTTTTCGACGTGATTTTGCCGATCGATTTCGCATTTCTTTTGCGGAATCCCCTCGTCGGCATGGTTACAGAAGGGTAAGTCTTCTTTTACCTCCCAGTTCTCTTTCTCTAGTCCTCCAAGTGCCATTAGTTCGGGTAGTCCTAAGAAGAAGCAGAATGAGAGGTCTAGTGTTTCCTCTACAGGTCAGCAGAGTTTTGCTGGGAGTACCAGAGCTGGCTTCAATTAGACAGGTTCTAGTGCTCCTAGAGGGAACTAGTGCTTCAACTGTGGTCAGGTGGGCCATATTGCTGCATTTTGTCCTCATCCTCGACAAACCCTAGCCCCAGTGGTGTGCTACAACTGTGGAAAGATGGGACATGTTCAGAGATCCTACCCAGAACCACCTAAGAAGGCAGGAAGCGCACCACAGCAACTGACTAGAGGACGGGTGTTTACCATTGCAGCTCCAAGCGCTAGGTCTTCGGGAGATGTAGTTGAGGGTAAGGATGATTAGTTGATTTTATAACCCTTTATGATCATTATAATATCCTTTGTAACCTGGAAATCTGCCTGATTGTATGGATGTGGTGTTGCTGTTTTGCTTGGCCATCAGGTTATTTTAATGTGGCTGGTCAGATGGCCAAAGTATTGTTTGACTTAAGAAGTTCTTTCTTCTTTGTCTCTAAGTCGTTCGTAGTGGAGTTGGGAGAGAGATCAGCTAGACTGACCTTTCATCTCAACGTGGTAACGCCACTAAGAGAGCATAATTTGACATGGAGGTATCTGTGGTTTGTCGACTTGACACCGAACGGTAGAGAGTTCGACACTATCCTGATCGTGATGGAAATGCAAGAGTACGATGTGATACTCAGCATGGATTGGTTGGCGCAGCAGTCCGCTTTAATCGATTGTGCTTGAAGGAGAGTTTATTTTGGGTCTCCTGAGGATGGGTCTTTCTTTGTGCAAGGCGGGTGTCAGGGTGAGCCTAAGCTTGTCATTTCAGCTACGAAGACTTATAATTTTTTGGTCAGGGGTTATGTGGGGTATCTAACTAGTACAGTTACCTCCACTTCTCCTAAGTTGGGTGTTCACATCTCTATGGTGTGTGAATATCTCGACGTTTTCTCTGACGATTTGTCTGGTATGCCACCTTACAAGGAAGTAGAGTTCTCGATCGATCTGATCCCTAGTTCTAGTGCTGTGCCAACGCCTTCCTATCGCATGACTCCAGCAAAGTTACGAGAACTCAAGACTCAGTTGCTGGATAAGGGATTTATCAAGTTGAGTGTGTCTCCGTGGAGAGCGCCTGTTTTGTTCATCCGTAGGAAAGATGGTTCACTACGACTATGTATAGATGATATGCTGGTCTACTCTCCTGATATGAAGACTCATGCCTTGCACCTGAGGGTGGTTTTGGATACTTTGTGGCGTCATCAGCTGTACGCCAAATTCTCCAAATATAAGTTCTAGCTGAGTGAAGTTATGTTCCTTGGCCATTTGATTTCTGGAGAAGCATCAGAGTGGATCCAGTCAAGGTCGAGGTGGTGAGCAGTTGCGAGCGACCCAGGACTGTAACGAAGATCAGGAGTTTCTTGGGTCCAGGGGGCTATTATAGGAGGTTCATCAGGAATTTCTCCTCCATAGCTTTGCCTTTGACAGAGTTGACTAGGAAGGGGGTTTCGTTTTGTTAGGACCAAAATTGTGAGACTAGTTTCCAAGAGTTGAAGTCTCGTCTGGTTTTTGCCCTTATGTTGACTCTACTCTCTGGAAGTGGTGGCTTCACTGTGTATACTGATAGCAGTGGTATTGGGTTGGGGTGTGTTTTGATGCAGCATGGCAATGTTATCGCATATGCTTCGCGCCAGCTGAAGGATCATGAGAAGAACTACCCGACCCACGATTTGGAGATGACTGCCGTAGTGTTTACTCTCAAGCTCTAGCGACACTATCTGTATGGAGAACACTTTGAGGTCTTTACAGATCATCAAAGCTTGAAGTATATCTTCACACAGAGGGACCTCAACCTAAGGCAACGTCTGTGAGATTACTCGATGAAATGCATCGGTCTAGGTACACTATTCACCTTGGGAGTACGAAGATGTACCAAGACCTGAAGTAGAATTTTTGATAGTCTGGCATGAAGAGGGATGTTGCTGACCATGTGGCGAGGTGTACAACCTACCAACTCGTCAAGGCAAGGCACCAAAGACCTAGAGGGACCTTGTAGTCACTAGATATTCTTGTGTGGAAGTAGGAGCACATCTCTATGGACTTGTGACTAGTTTGTTGCAGACTCAGAGGAAGAATGACACCATGTGAGTGATCGTGGATCGGCTAACCAAGTCTGCTCACTTTCTGGCCATTCGGATGAAGCTTCTGATGCACCATCTAGCGGAGCTGTATGTCTCCGAGGTGATTCGGCTACATGGTATTCTAGTGTCCATCATGTCGCACAAAGACACAAGGTTCACCTCGAGGTTCTAGAGAACTCTACAGGAGGCCTTTGGCATGGTGTTCAACTATAGTACAACATTTCATCCTCAATTGGATGGTCAGACAAAGAGGACTATCCAGACGCTGGAGGATATGCTTAGAGCATGTGCCTTAGACTTTCAAGGGAGTTGAGAGGACCATCTGCCATTGATTGAGTTCGCTTACAACAATAGTTATCACACGAGCATCGGGATGGCACCGTACAAAACTTTGTATGGTAGGCCATGCAGATCATCAGTTTGTTGGAGCGAGGTGGGCGAGCGTCAGTTGATTGGTCCTGAGCTTGTGCAGCTATATGCAGACAAGGTTGATTTGATCTGTGGCAGGTTGTTGGCTACACAGAATAGATAGAAGAGTTATACTGACAGGAGGTGAAGATTGTTGGAATTTCTGGTGGAAGACTATGTGTTTTTAAAGGTGTCGCCGACCAAGGGTGTCATGAGATTGGGGAAGCGTGGGAAGCTGATTCTTTGATATATTGGTCTGTACCAGATCACCCAAAGGATTAGTGAGGTTGCTTATCGGTTGGATCTACCACCAGAGATGTCGCTTGTGCACGACGTGTTCCATGTCTCAATGCTGAGGAAGTGTCTGGCTAACGCATCTCATGTGATCCCAGTTTAGCCAGAGGGACTCTAGGAAGATCTCTCCTTTGTGGAGGATACCATCTAGATTGTTGACCGCAAGGAGCAAATGTTGCGGAATAAGGTGATTCCGTTATTCTTGGTGCAGTGGCGGCATCATGGAGCCGAGGAGGCCACGTGGGAACATAAGAAAGCCATCCTAGTACAGTACCCGTATCTATTCGCCTACTAGTGATTTCGAGAGTGAAATCTTCTTTTAAGGTGGTTAGGATGTAATACCCGTAAATTCATTTTGTAATTATTGACATTATAATGAATTTATTCCTGGACGGGTGTTACTGTTCCGAGGTCCGTTTGTGTGTTTTGTAGCTTTGGGCTTGGGCCTCATGGGCCGGCTTCTGGTTGTATGTTCCTGTACATGGTTGGCACTATGCATTGTGGCATTATGCTTGTGGGCCCATGTGTGGGTCCGTGTAAGGCCCGCGTTGTGTGCTGGTTGTTGTGGCTGGTGGTTGGGCAATGTGATCAGTGAGCTCGTGTAGGGTACCAATGGCTAGAATGCGTAGGTGAGCACGAGTCCAGCTACTACGTGCACAGGGCTTTATAAGCCGCTCGCACCGCACTCCGTCGCTCGCCATCTGTCTCCTTCTTCTTTCTTTTCCTCCTCCTCAGCGCACACCTTTCCTCCCCCACCTCTCCTTCCCTTCCTATTCACCCCTCTCCTTCCCTCACCCCCCATTTCTTTTCCCTATTTGTCACCCCCATTCCCCCTTTTTGTTTCATGTGCCAACGAGAGAGAGTGAGTGAGTGAGTGAGGCGGAGTCTTCGTGAGGCTCGACGTTGGCGTAGTGGGTGCTCTGGAAGTCGAGGAAGCTTCGATGGACGTTGTGGTTGCCGGTGGAGGTCGGAGGTTGACTAGAGGGTGTGTTGGGTTGCTAGAGCTCGTTTCAGGTACGTATCAACAATTTATTGTGTAGAAATCATGTAAAATGGTAGAAATGCCTAGGATGCATGTAATCTAGGCTAAATTTAATGTTGTGGAATTTTTCAGAATTTATTGTGGAATTTATGGGCATTTATGATGGTTGTTGAGATTTAGGTCCTTTTGACCCCTTTGTGCTTGCGAATTTATAACTTGGGGTGTGATGCATGTATTTCAGTTTTGTTTGTTAGGATTTGGAGTAGACTCAAGGGTCTATCACATATATTTTATTCGAAATTTTTGGTGATTGTTTAGTGGGTCCGCCCTTAGTTCCCACTTCTGACAATTTTTGGGTTCATTACTGCAGGTCGTCTGAATTCTAACAGAAAATTGGGGGCGCAAGCCGATTGCGCGAGCCACATGCGCTGGTCCTGCGAAGGCTCTAGCCCCTGGTCCAGGCTCTGTTTGAGTTTAGATAAAAGTGTTTGGGGCACAAGCCAGACGTGTGGTCCACATGCATGGGTCTGGTAGGAATTTTTGGAGGTTTTTCTTAGATTTTTGAAAAATGTATTTTGAATGCAGTGGCTTCCTAGATTGTTTGTTTTGCCCATTTGAGATGGGGTCGTGGACCATCAGTGGTAGTCTCGTGAAACACCAGATGTGCCGTTTTGTCGAGGTTTTGAAAGAGTTTCCAAAAATATAAAATGATATTGAAAATGGTTTTTGAACAAATGTGTTGGCCCGTTTTAGAAAATGGTTTTCCTGATTTTCTGTGTGCGAGTCGAGACATTGTGGAACTGTGTTATTGGGACCAGAGAATGTGACGACATTCTTAGGTGGTCGCGCGTGTCTCCCTGGTTGAGGTCAGGGGTCTAGATACCTATGGCTGATGGTTGTCGGGTCTTGGAGGTATGAGACTCCCTGATTGTCGACTTGAGGCTAAGGGTTGTGATCCGCGGGTTGAAGTATCTTGTGGCATGACAGAGAGGTATGATACTCCTATTATCGCTATGAACACTGAGGCTCGGGTGTTGTCGGGTGTGGAGGTATGACACTCTCTCCTAAGCACCGTGAGGGTGACATCGTGAGGAGGTGTACCCTGTGGTGGCTAGAGTGGGTGGGACACGTGCCCCGTAGCTGGTAGTTTCCTGAGAGATAGGACAACCTTCCTAGAGAGGGATTAGCTTTGTAAGGGTTCTCCAAGTAGGAGAATCGTGGGACGGTGATCGCTCTCGTATAGGGTGACTTCACCGTGGCAGTGCAATGCACCTTGATGGTTGCTTGTGACCAGAGTTGGTTGTCTGGCGTTAGGCTTTCTCGACTTACTATGTGTAGTTTTAGCCATTGAGGACCTCATTTGCTGTTTTGGCCAGTGTGGGCCGTGTTTGTTGTAGTTTTCGGCTTTGTGGGTCTGGTTTGCGAGATTTTAGAGAAAATGATTTGCGAAATGATTTTTAAGAAAAATTAATTATAGTTTTGTTTTCCGCTGTTTTCATAGGGTGCATGCTGGGTGACTTTTGTCACTCACGTTTTCTTCGTGGTTTTGGGTTGTAGGTATAGACATGCGGATAAGTGTTAGCATAGTACATGTAGTCCGGAGTCTCGTAGCCACACATATAGGTTCCTAGTAGTTGATATTTCTGTTTAGTTTTTAATTTCTTGTAATTTAAATTATTTAAATTATTATGAAAATTTGAGCCATGATAAGGGAAGACGGTGGCACTAAAGCCTCTGACAGCCAGATTGCCGCCGGAGGGGCGCCTCCCAAGAGCCCGATTTTGGCACCCAAGAGGCGTCGAAACAGTTAGATTCGATGGTCCGAACATCCAAATTGATAAAATGTCATATATTCATAATTTCGATATACAAAAACTACGACATCAGAGTTGTTTATACACGAAATATCAAGGGAAAGAAAAAAAAAAAGATTTTCAACGTGATTTGCATCAAAACACAATATTCCATGATGAAATGACATGATTAGGCTCTGATACCACTTGTTAAATTCAGATTTCAAAAAAGATATAAATATTTCATATTAAAAATGTATTTCAAGATCTAATCAAGAATTCTATACATTCAAATTTAATTTCAAGATCTATTTATGTCATATTCATCACGAATAAATGTAAATACGGAAGTGTACCTAAATCTACGTAGAAAATCAGAAATTCCTCTTGTTTTCTTACCTAGATCTGGTCTTCTAAAATACCAAGCTCCTCTTTTTCTTACTCTTTCTAAAGATGAGAGTGAGAAAGAAAAGAGGCCAAAAACTTAGGGTTTGGGGATCATAACTCAAATATATAGTAGTCTATAATATTGTAAATTTCCAATTTTGCCCATCAACAAATGAAAATATGCCTTAATAGTTTCTACACATATTGATTTACATCACTTAAAATGCTAATTAGCTCAACCAAAAAACCAAATAAATCATTATAATGAGTCTAATCAGAAAATAACCTATAATACTGTAATTGATTTTATATTGGCTCAAATATATTACTAGATTTAATCCAACAAACCTAATTTTCGTATATTTTGAGGAAAGCAAAAAATAGATTGTTCCTTAATCCACTTTAGGGTCTACAATACAATTAAATTTTATAGTTCTTGCGACATTCATCTATCGTTGATTTAGTCATTCTATTTTAATGACCAAAATTTATTTAAAATTTAGATGAAGGTGCTAGTGTTATTAGGATTGTAATGAATATACAATATGATGATTTAAATTAATAAGGTTGAAATTTTCAAAAAATTAATTATCTATGTTCGTTGTCGTCTGCACTACGACAAAGGAAGTGTACAATAATAACAACAACAATACCAAAGTACAGGTCTACAATCACTTGGTCTAGTGGTGAAACCTCTTTGTAGTTGTACAAGAAGTTGGAAGTTCGACTCTCACGAATATCATAAATATTATAATTATATTATTGTATTATTTCCTTCTTAGGATCGTACTAAAAAAATAGTAGTGATATTGTAGTCAAATTTTTAAGATGATTGTAATATATATTATAAAAAAACGTTTCAAATAAAAAACAATACCAAAGTACAGCACAACATTAACAAATGCAACACCAGTTTACAAGAAATATATAAAAGAAATACAATATCGGGGCAAAAAGAATGTGATGGAAAGTAAAAATATAAAAACGAAGTAAGAGAAGAAGATACGGGGAGGGGGATGAGAGTGTCGAGAAACGAAGCACCAGAAACGGAGTGGAGTCCTCCTACGTGGCGGGAAGCGGTCAAACGCATTAAAAACCGCGGATTTCGGGATGAAAGATACTGATACTGACAGCAACAACACGGCACATTCAACAACCACCGCCACCTGCGCTTACTAACCTCCACCTCCGCCGCCGTGTGCCTCCTCCGACGTCGCCATGGCCGGGACCTCCAAGGCTCCAGGTGAGCGAGGTGCGCCCGAACACCCCGTGCTTCTGGTGTGTCCTCGCATCGAGAGTTTGTTTTAGATATGAGGCGATCTAACCCGGATCTTGCTTCTTGTAGAAGTCGAAATCTAGATATGATTTTTCTTTCTTTTTATGGTAACTTGCGATGCTAAAAGGATTTTTTTGATTCACTTTTGTTTATGAGTTTGAATATACTGTACTCATTAGGATGAGGGTTATAATTGATAGGTTTACTTAAACAATAAATGCTAGTGGAGTTTCAAATGACATGACTAGCACCTCGTAACATTAGATATGCCGCATTGCATTTTCGATAACTTTAGGACGTAATGAGTGTTACTTGTTTTCCGTTTAGTTTTCTGTTTTAGTGTCTGCTCTTTTCTGTTTTAGTGTCTGCTCTGATGGTGATAAGTAGAATGTATGATTTTATATATCCACTTTATCAGTGATTAATGGTGATTTCTAATTGACTAGCTTTTGCCAAAACAAAAAATTGTTATAATTGACTAGTCTAGGAAAAACATAAATGCCATGAATGACAGGACTTCGAACAACACATTCATTCAAATAAGAAACATTCAAAAGATTCCCTTAAAGTCTATAGCCTGCTAAAATGATTTCTAAGATCGAATCTTCTTGTAAAAATATGTAATATTTGATGTTTTTCTCGTGGGCTCATACAAATTGATATCATGATTTCTGAGCACGTATTATTTCCCAATGGTCAAAACATCTCTTCTTGTTTGCAGCATATACTTTTGAATGTTGATATTAGTGTCAATAAGGACATTTTTATGTACTACAGGTCTTCCAAATTCTATACATGATGGTGAAGCAAAAGCAGTTGATGAGCAGAAACTTGTTGTATGCTTTGGTGAGATGCTGATTGACTTTGTTCCAACTGTTGGTGGAGTTTCACTTGCTGAAGCACCTGCATTCAAAAAAGCACCAGGTGGTGCTCCTGCCAATGTTGCTGTTGGGATATCAAAACTGGGTGGTTCATCAGCTTTTATTGGCAAGGTCAACTGATTGTAGCATGACTTCTTGCATCTTTTTTGTCCCTTTTGCCTTTCAGTTCTCAATTTTCAAATCTGTTGATTTGCCTTTTTCCTCAGCATTTATGATAGAGAACCTTTTTAGAATATTAGCAATTATATCATTCCATTGTTGTCACGAATTAAATTCTCAAGCATTTAGTCAAGAATGTAATATTGAATTTAACATATAAATCATAGTAACTTATGGTAAAATTGGCCACAAGTACCACATGGATTGAATGGAAAAAAAAAGTTTATACCTGTGCTTCCTTACTAATATGTCATTTCATGTCAACCAAATGACTACTTAACTGATTTAGCAATGTTGTAAACCACTCATGATTTTGTGACTAAAAATAAAACTTAGTGAACTGATGATTAATTACACAAAGTAGGATTATCTACGTTTTTTTTCCCTGAATAAGGAAAATGCAACTAATTTTACTGAATTGAAGAAATTTGCCTGATTTTGGTTTTAAGCATATTTAGAATGCCAGTTCCTTTCTTGCTTTCTGTAAGTTAACAATGCTTGTTGAAGATATCTTAAAAAACAGAGTTTTTTCTGAGCAATTTCTTAACTTTTGTTCTCAGACTTAAAATTGTCTATCCATGACAAGTATCTCACATTTCTTCTTCTTTGCTCTTATACTACATACGGGATGAACTCTAGAAATTATGTCTTATATCATTTTTGTACATATTATGTAATTTCTACAATTGTTCTGATATCAATCATTCTAATTCAAGGCTTCTGCTTGAAATATATACCAGGAGATGCTAAAGATGAACTCTTATCAATTCTGATTTTGCTTGAATATAACAGTCAAAACTTCACTGTCATGTGTGAGACAGGTGGGTAAAGATGACTTTGGATTTTTGCTGTCTGCTATACTGAAAGAAAACAATGTTGACAATTCTGGAATGCGTTTTGATCCTAATGCTCGAACTGCCTTAACTTTTGTCACACTTCAAGCTGATGGGGAGCGTGAATTTTTGTTTTTTCGCAATCCCAGTGCAGATATGCTGCTTCACGAATCTGAACTTGACGTTGACCTCATAAAGAAGGTAAAACATTTGTAGGGAAATCATAGTTATAGCATCTTTGCCTGTGGACAACCAGATCTGGACATGAACTAACATTTAAACAGCCAAGAACCATCTTTATCAGGTTTTCCCCTAATTGTTGCCGATGCAGGCTTGCATTTTTCACTATGGCTCGATTAGTCTAATTGATGAACCATGTAAATCTACACATCTTGCTGCGATGAAACTTGCAAAAAAATATGGATGTTTTCTATCTTATGATCCCAATCTAAGATTGCGCTTATGGCCATCTCCCGATGCAGCCAGGGAGACTATCATGAGCATATGGGATCAAGCAGACCTTATAAAGGTATGTCTAATGATTTTCTAGTGTAAGATTTAAAGTCGCTTTGATTGAATATGGTTGCCATGTGGATTATCAAATTAGAGAGCTCAAATTGCTATTTGCAGATAAGTGAGGAAGAAATTTCATTTTTGACAAATGGGGATGATCCTTATGATGATAATGTTGTATTAAAGAAGCTTTTTCACCCAAATCTTAAGCTTCTGATTGTGACAGAAGGACAAGAGGGCTGTAGATACTACACACAGGTAATTTCCCAGATTGGGTTTTGCATCTTGTTTTATGTAAGGCTTATGTCAAGTTATATGCAAGAGATGCAGAATAAAATTTATTGGTCTTCTTTTATTGTTGTATCTTATAATTTTTGGTTGACCATCTAATTGAAATTTGTATGCAGAAAATACCATGACATTTACTGTTCTAAACCAAAATTCATGACATCCTTTATCCATCATTGTTAGGTTTTAGAAAATAAGCCTTGAGATATTCAATAATAATATGTAGATATTTCATGTAAATATTAGTACTTATTTTTGCTAGATTACAGATCTCATTTGACTATTTTAGGAAAATTGACTCATTTTGTTATTCCTTGCTTCTGGTATCAATTAGTTCTTTAATCTCTACTCATTGTGTTGGGAAAGTGAAATATTAAATGAAAGGCAATTACGAAATTGGAAATTGAATTGTAAATCTTAAAGTTCCGAATATAACAGGTAAAAAAAAAAGCCATTAATTTGTAACTATCTAAAATCTGTTTACATGTATACCCCATGGTTAACATGTTTACATCCTGCTATCACATATATATATTTTTTGATTTTTTTGGATGATACTCTTGTAACATCTCATATTCACACCAATACTCTCCATCCGTTGTTAATACACTCATACCCTCCTATTCCATGCCATTGTTCACTTATATGGTATACTATTTTCATCAACTTGTGTAAATTGTGTATCATTTGTCATGAGGTTTTATGTGTATCTTCTATAAATGATGCTTACACCATCACAATCTAATTTTAATGTCTTTCACCCTTTCTTTTGATCAATCCTGGATGGACAAACATAACAGGACCAACTTCACAGCCTAACGCTCATGATCCACTGTTGGAGTGCAATTATGTCAGCCATCACTTGGACCACCTCACCCATTCTGATACTGAAATATTGAAGCTTACAAGGAAGAGTCCAGAGTTTAAAATTAGGAATTCAAGGACTAGAAATGTTGTAGGATGTTGGTGTACCTCTCCATTAGTCTGACATGTTATATGTCAGTCACCTAGCGATTCTATGTTACAAACTTCAGCAACAGGGCTGTATGTAACAATATTTAATAAAGGGTGTGGATTTTGGGAAGCGTATAAATCTGAGTGCTCAACGGAACAATAAAATCATATATTGGCCATCTCTGAGAAAAGGAAAAAGAAGTGAAATTTTTAACAACCATGGGTTTTCAATTTATACTTAGAATTCTTAAACATACTGTGAAATCAAAGATCATATCCCTCCTATGAAGCACACTGAATGGATGGTTCCCCGGTATTGAACTCTTGCACAACTTTTGTGTGTAGTTAATGTATATGGCACACACTACTATTGGCTATATATAGGCAAGAGTAAGATATCCTAGTGTGAATTTAGAAGGGATTTAATCTTTCATTTGAAGATTAAATAGAAATCCAATACCCTTCTTGCTGTATCAAGTCTTACACTCTTATTTAATAAAGATCAAGGGTATAAATAAGTCCACAAATTATTGACCAAAAAATCTTGAAGTTAGAGAAATATTATTTCAAATAAATCCTCTTGGATACAACTTATTTATTTGTAAACTGTTTAGTGAGATAATAGACTATTAATAGTTATATAGGTTATTAAATATCCATATAATCATATTTCTATTAAGCCTATATATATTTGTAATCCCTTTGTTAGTTAATTAGATCCATCTTTTTTCCTATCACGATAGTAGAACAAGGTTAAAACCCTAATCCTAGCCACCACCCACCTCTATCGTCAACCACCACCACAGTCACTTGATCCAGTCAATCAACCAGTACACTCAACCTCTAGCGACCTTTTGCTGCAACCCAGGTTGTGGTTGTTGGATAGGCCTTCCTCCTTCGTCCAGCCCACTGTCCAACACCTTTCTCATCGTTGGCCCTTCTGCCAACCCTCATCGACGGCTCCTATGGCCTGGCCGTGGGCTGATGGTGTCTTTCCTTGGTTGCTACTAATGTATTTTCCTGCTTTACGTGTGTAGGATCCTTCTTGTGACCTTGTGTGTGCCTACTTTTAAATGTGTGTTGTTTTCTACTATTCCTGTCTATTTTTGTAGTATTTTATTTTGTGCTTTGCCATGAAGTCCTCGTTAAGCACTAATTTTTTTAGCACCTCATGATCCATGGGTGTAAAATCTAAGTGTTACAACAGTGAAATTCAATGGCAAAAATTATCTTCTCTGGGCCTAGGCTTATTGTGTTTCTTGGTGCTTGTAGAAAGTTAAAACATATTACAAATGATTCCCTGTCGCCCAAAGATTCTCACTATGATGACTGGTTTGTAGCAGATAGTAATGTTATCTCGTGACTTGCTAATAGCATGGCGGAGAACAATGTCTTACATATTATGTTTCTTATGCTTGTCAAGAAGATTTAGAATACTTTAAAAGAGATGCATGGCCATAAGGAAAATATTTCCGAGATATTTGAGATCTACGAGACGTTTTTCTCTCTTCAACAAGGTGATATCTATGTCAAAGAATTGTATACTACACTCCATGCTCTAATGGATGAATTGGATGTTCATTAGCCTTTTGTACCTGATGTAATGACTCTACAAGAGTATTGTGAGGGTTTAGCTATTACCAAGTTTTTTGTCTACTTTTTGCCTAGAGATTGCATCTTAAGTTCGTGGACAAGGGCTTGGTGTTAAAACTATTCCTTCGCTTTCCTCTACATTTGGTCCCATTCTTCGAGTTTCTACTAGCACACCCTCTTTTTCGAACTAGTCGACCATGGTTAACTCTTCTTGTGATCGTGGTCGAAGATGCAGCTAAGGATGCAACTCAAAGAGAGGTCGGGAAAATAAAAAAATGTGATCATTATGGTCACACTAATCATATCTTCAAGAAATATTAGGACAAGTTTGGTAGATTGGAATGTGTATGGAATGTCATGATAGATAGTTTTGGTGGTACAATTGTTGTGCCATATACAGTTATTGTTCCACAAGTAGACTATAAACGTTTTCTACAATTTTAGACTAGTTAGTCATTCACCACAATTACTTATCTTTTTATATCAGGTATTGGTACTCATGTAGCCTTTAAGGATAGTTCTTGGATTATTGACTCTGATGTCTCCGCCCACATGTTCGGTAATTGGGATCTTTTTACTGAATTTTCTCATTTACAACATTTGTTCTGTCTCCATTGTTGATGGTAGTTGTGTTTTGTAGCTGGTTAAGGGATTGTTCAAGTCTCTTCACATCTTTTCCTTAACAAAATTCTCTATATCTCTAATTTTCTATTAACTTGCTTTCTATTAGTGTTATTACTAAAGCTTTATTCTATACTGTGACATTTTTCTCATATTATTGTACCTTTCAAGAAGATAGGGAAAAGGATTGATTTGAACTGTAAATGTAGTTATGGTCTTTATTTGCTTGTTCATGATGTGGTTCCCAAGGATCTAGTATCTTCCAACCCTACGTCAAAGTCCTTTATCATTTGGCATTATCGTCTTGGTCGCTTTTCTCTTCGGAAGCTTCAATAAGCTTTACATTGGGTGTCTGTTGAGTCTTTTGAGTGTGAGTCTATTAAGTTTCAACAAGTCTTGTTAATTAGTTAAGCATCATCGTGTTATCTATCTTCATCCGTTTAGATTTGTCAGTATAGTCTTTTTGATTCATTTAAATATTTAGAGTCCCTCTTATGTTGCTTCCGTTTTAGGGTTTTGGTACTATATTATCTTTATTGATGATTATTCTCGAGTGTTGTGGGTGTACTTGTTGAAAGATTGAACTCATGAGCCTTATGTAATAAAAAAATATTTCAATGAAATAAAAACCTAACTCTCTGCTTCCCCAATAATATTTCGTTCTCATATTACATTAGAATTTGTTTAGAATGAAATCAATGACTTTTGTACTTCTTTGGGCAATTTGCATCAAACTACTTATCCGCGTACATCCTAGCAAAATGGAGTAGTTGAGAGAAAGTATCGTCATATTCTTGTTGTTATTCACACTCTTATGTTTCATATTCTTGATATTGTTCACAACATCCTACCTTATTGACGGGATGTCTTCTTTTGTTTTGTTTGGTGCTGTTCTATTTCGTAAACTGTGTCTTGATGATACTCTATTTCATCTCTCTCCTTGTGTTTTTGGGTGTATTTATTATGTTTAGAACTTTTCTCCTAAACTTGACAAACTTTCACCTAGGTTTGTCAAATGTGTTTTCTTAGGATATTCTTGAACTCAAAAGAGATATCGCTGTTATAGTCCAACTACCCAACGTTACATTATATTAGTTGATATTATTTTTGTCGAGTCCACATCATTTTTTGAGTCATCCATTCTCATTGAGTCTTGCTATGGTCCCCCTTCTTGCTCTCGTTGATAGTTCCATTTTTTATGGTACAGATGGTACTCTTATGACTTTTACGTGCCCATTACAAGTATATTCTCGTTGACCACAATAAGCTCCTCCAATTTCATTGCTAGTCGATTCCTCTTCCATACCAGTAAGTCCAACTCCATAGATTTTCATATTTCTTTGTCACGGTAAGCGATCAATTACTACTCATCCTATATCTCATTTTATTTGTTATGATCATCATCGTCCTAATTTTCACCCATTTACCTTGTCTATCTCTTCTGTCTTTATATCCAAGAACTACAAAGGGGCCATTAACATTTTACAGTGGAAAACTACCATGGGTGAGGAAATGCAGGTGTTGAGGTCACGTGGTACATGGGTTCTAGTTCCTTACCCATTAGATGCTTGTATTGTTAGCTGTAGATGTTGTTATACTATCAAGTATAAGTCAGATGTCTCAATGGATCGATACAAAACATGCCTAGTAGCCTGTGGATTCACATAGAGATTATGTTGAGACCTTCTCTTTTGTCACCAAATTGAATTTCATTTGTGTATTGCTCTTAATATCTATAAATCAGTCATTGTAAATGTATCAACTTGATGTAAAAATTGCTTTTTTCCATGTTGATCTTACAGAACAAATACTTATGGAGAAACCTCCAAGGTCTATTGCTCAAGAAGAGAATATTGTTTGTCACCTGAGAAAGGTTATTTATGGTCTCAAGTAGAGTTCCAGAGCACGGTTTGAAAAACTCAGCAATATTGTTATGGTAGTCGATTTTCAAAGGTGTGTAATTGATCACTCTATGTTTGTCAGGAGATGCACTAGTGGGAGTGTTGTTCTAGTTATATATATTGATGATATACTTTTGACTGATAGTGATACAACAGAAATCATGGAAACAAAGGATTATCATAGAAAACATTTTGTTACCAAGGACATAGGCAAGATGGTGTTATTGTAGAGAAAGTATACTCTTGATCTTCTCCAAAAGATGAGACTCTTGGGTTGCAAACCAGAAAACACCTTAGTTGATCAAACCCTAGATTTTTGGAATAGTTCTTCTGAATTATCTGAAGATGTTGAAAGATATAAGAGGCTCGTTGGAAAGTTGATTTATTTAACTGTCACTTCGTCTAAATATTTCGTATGCAGTTAATCTTCTTAATCAGTTCATGCATGAACCACAAATGATGCATTGGAAAGGGGCGTTACATGTAGTAACATACATTAAGGGTACATGAAGGAAAGGTGACATTTACCAAAGACATGGACATCTTCAAGTTGAAGCATACTCTGATTCTAACTATGTAGAAGACAAAAGGGGATAGAAAATCAACATAATGTTATTGCACTTATGTTGGGGGGAATCTGGTTATATAGAGAAGTAAGAAACAGAATGTGGTATCTAGATCTAGTGCAAAAGCTGAATGCAAATCCATGGCATAGACCACTTGTGAAATGGTCTGGCTTAAGTCTTTCCTATAGAGTTAGGTGTAATAGTGCACACTCTTATGTCTATGCATTGTGATAATCAAGTAGTCATATTTATTACTGATAATCTTGTTTTTCATGAAAGGACAAAACATATTGAAGTTGACTGTCATTATATAAGAGACACAGTTATGAAAGGGGTTATGTCTATTTTGTATACTTATTCTTTTGAGTAGCTAGTAGATATTTTCGCGAAGGGTTTAGTTTTAGGTGTCTTTGAGTTTCTTTGTAACAAATTAGACATGACAAATATATATGTTCCAATTTGAGGGAGAATGTTAACTGAGATAATAGACTATTAATAGTTATATGGGTTATTACATATCAATATAAACAAATTTCTATCAAACCTATATATATTTGTAATCCCTTTTTTAATTAATTAGATCCATGTTTTTTCCTTTCATAAACCTTACACATCTTCTAGGTCGCGCATATCTAATGGTAATAATTAGTTCACCGTCTTACTATTTAATGGCGGCTTATTATTTCTAATCACATACTTGGTCTTAAACATCTTTTAAAATATATATTTGTAAGCATTATGACTAGCAATTATTATGGAGTAGCTGGGATATCCAACTCACATTAGAAAATATATTTAACTTTATATCGACAAGACATCATGATTATGTCGTCGCAAACTGATTTATGGCCCCCACTTGTACATCACAGATTAGTGAATTAAAGTTATCATAATGCACCACATGATTCTCATATTAAAATTATGATTCTCGTATTAAAATTATGGTCTCATACTAAAGTATGGGCATTGAACTCAAAGACAACTGGCCAATCAGAGGGCCCAATATTATATAAAGCCAAGAATAATTTTTAATTTCCTGATATGAAACTAATTCTTTTATAAAAACCTTCACATGCAACCTCTTTGTGTCCAACATGTGGACATATATTTAACAAATGGTGTGGAGGGCAGAAAGATTGTTTCAGCCTTCCACTGTGCAGTCTATCTTGTATCATATCAATGTTTGGGCCTAGCTTAAAACATAGAATTAAAGATCGACACGTGTCGACGAAACATCACCGACACGTGTTGAATTTTGAGTTAGTTGACACGATTAACAAGTGTATATTGGAAAATATTATATGTTAAAGCCAAACTTCGACTCGTGTCAATGAGTGTCGAAGTGTTGGTCAACACTATGTATTTTTTACACTGACTTTGAATAGTATTGTGCGACATGCCCATTAAAACTACACGTACCAAAGTTTTTTTCTTTTCATTTGCTTCTTCCTTTTCATGATTTTCCGACTTCCTATGCATTTTCTCTACTCCTTTGCAACCCAATGGCTTCCTGTAAACTTGAAGGACCTTCTCTCCATAATTACTCTTAAATTTTATCCCTTGTTAAGGTATAATACTTGATTTTTATATAGAAGTTTTATGTTTTTCATTTTTTATGTTAGTGTTTTGAACTTTTCATGCATATCTATGATCTATCGTAATAATAATTAGATCTCACTTAATAATACATAGATCTTAGGTTTTTTTAATGTTTTGTTTTGTTTTTTGATGTTAATAACTTGATATTACATATATTTAGCCTAATAACACATAGGTCTTAGGTTTTTTCATTTTTTTTGGTGTTTCGATATTAATAACTTGATATTACATAGATTTAACTTAATAACACATAGGTCTTAGGTTTTTTCATGATTGTTATGTTTTTTGATATTAATAGCTTTATATTACATATAGATCTAACTTAATAATTTTATGAAATCATTAAAAAGAAGCAAAATTCGTAATTAAATAAAAAACAGTAAAATATTTATGTTAAGTATATATAAGGAAACTTTTATGAGTACTTTTGTTTTTAAACATTTATTAATCATTTTTCCGTATTATTTATGATTTAGGATATTTATATTATATTCATCTAATGTATTTTAATGTGATACCTATTGAGGAAGTTTATCTAAGTAATCTAGAATGTGGATTATTGCTTGTTTTAGCTTATCCTAAAGTTTTAAATCAAAATTCAAAGTTTTTTGATCATTTCTACGAATTTTTGTAAATTTATCGTATTTTCATTAACATTTTCACTAATTTTTGACATGTTTCCTATATTTATCATATCAAAGTCCGACACAAAACTGACGTTTAATTCTTGACTTAAAACAGAAAGACAATGAGTGGAGAGGCCTTGTACTATATAAAGTTAAAACATTCTATAATTTCTGATGTGAGAGAATCACTGATTCTCTTTAAGATTCCATCTCAGATAGGGGACTAAGTTATTGTCAGGTGAGTACTTAAACAACCGAATTCAGTGTGGTAAATTAATGACATTGACCTTGAGACAAGCATCCCAAGTGGATGAGACTATCCACTCCGTCATAGTGTTAATGAAGCAGTTTGGAAGTGATCCTTGAAATCCACCAACAGGTTTTCTTGAAATCCACAAAGAAGAAGTCTTTGAATCCAGGAAGAGGATAAAATGGATAATATTATTGATAGAAAAGCAATCATGGGCCAAGAATCATCAATGTGCTTATGCTAGAAGTTCAACCCCATCCCATGAAGCACATTAGGAAATAAATTTAAAAATCTGAATTGAAAACTAAATCAAAATCATTTCTACCTGTTCCTAAAACTTAGGTTCCTAATGTATCTCTAAATTCTTAATAAATTTTTCAGTGGTGAATTCAAAGTTTGATTGTGGAAATTTGTTTTTTAGACAAGGCTATTAGAGGCAAATTTAAAGATCCCATCATCCCAACAAGTTCAATTTCATGCTGAAACTCCCTGTTTTGTTGAGCAGATGCCAATTAATGCAAGAGTAAATCATTTGCACGAGCAACAACAAAGCATCCTACGTCAATTAACAAACCATGTGTTGGTTTGCAAAGCTAGTTAATTGAATCAGACTAAGAATGTGCATATAGATTCTTGGCTGTAGGCAGATCGGGCAATTTACCAAGTGTTTGGAAACTTCATTGGACTCTTACTTGTGTTGTAGGAAAGGTTTGTAGTAGCTTTTATGTTTTGGTGCCTTTCTAAAAATTTTGTTCATGAGTGCACCTTCATACTGGTCCTCTGCTGCTTTGAAAGCCCTTGATCAATTGGTGGGGGTTTTCCAAGTGGCTGAAGGACCATTTGTCTATAATAGATAGCAACCCTTTCCTGGTCTTCGACCCCGTCCTCTATTATCTGCTTTACTGAGTAAGGGCCCTTCCATTTAAGAAAGTATCTACAGTGTTTAACCGTTTGACAGCATGGAACACCCAAAAAAAACTCTGCCCTCCCTCTCTATCTATCCAAAGGATGGAAGGGCAAAGGCCTTTGGTGCCCCTCCTGATCAGGTATTGGGGCTTCGCAATCATTAGCCAATATGCTTTTCTCTCATGCCTTTCTCCATTCATGGTTTGATATTCTGGTGTTCTAGGCATAAAGGAACCACACCAATCCATCTTGAACTTGGTGGTTAAATTTTACTACATGAAACAAGTGCAGCCAACTTATCCAGTTAAACTCAAAAGATTGTTACAAAATGGCAGATATAGGTATCTTTTAATGTGTGATGGACACAAAGTTATGTGCATATGACATTTGGATTTCTTTTTGGGTGAGGCAGAATATGGGGATTGAAAAAGTTTTGGTAATTTGCACTGTAAACTTTCACAGTTTTTTTTAACCTCCATATTGCGTAATGTAGTTCCCCTACTGTGATAAAATAGGCTGATAAGGTTGCTATCATCTTGGTTTAGAGTTTCAAAGTTAATTCCCAAGTGTTCTTTTTTTGTTCAAAGAAAGTGATCGATACTGAGATCAGGTCTTACCGTTATGGCATGTCAGTAGTTTGTGGTTTTTCTTATCATTCGAGGAAGAGCTCTACTATGTAAGATATTTTGCTTTGCACTCTGAGATTAGAAATGTCACTAAATTCCTCCATCTCCAAGCTTCTGCAGATCAATTCTCACTTGTCTCACTTTCACATGCTTATTTCATGAAAATTGATAGTTTTTTATCATTCTCTTGAGTTACAATGTGTAATAGGGTAAGTCGTAACTCAAAATGACCCTACTTCCTGCTACACATGTAACTTGTATTTAACGTTGATGAGAGACTTTTGGATTCTAATTATTGAAATACATCTATCAGGAAGTTTCTCTTTGATTTTTCTTTTGTCTTCTGATAGTAAAGCTATAAAATGGTTTCTGTATTTGGAGTTGCTTATGGTAGGCAACAATTCCCTTTCTGATTATTAGGCTTTCCTGCAGAACTTTTTTGGCAGAGTGGGTGGTATAAAAGTAAAAGCTGTCGACACTACTGGTGCAGGTGATGCATTTGTAAGTGGTATACTTAGCAATCTGGCTGCTGATCTGAAGCTGTTTCAGGTATGACACCTTATCCAGAATAATCTATGATGTGCAGATAGTTACAACTTTCACGTGTAATGTTCTGGATTCAGAAAATGAGTACAGTTAAGCATACTTATGGATGCGTTTTTTGGTGAAATTACGAATGCATGTTCAAAATGGATTATCACAAGAAATGAGATTTTTGCTGTTTTTAAATAGTATTAAATCATGCTCTTTTCCCTATCACTATGTCAGATGAAATTGTTGATTATAATGAAGAAAATTTATTTCATACTGCCTTTCTTGTCTCCTTGTCATGAAGAATACCTTGTGGCTATCATGAAGACCTCTCTGGCTTCCTAAGTTTACCATTTTCTGTAATTATGAACCTTACAAATTTAGTATACTTCTTTCTTTGGTCTAAGGTAGATGCAATGCTTAACAAAAGATCCAAGTTGAACTGTCAACTTGATCAATTATCTTACTTACCAAAGCCTCTTCCAATGGAAGTTGCTTATTTTTGGAAAAATCAATTTTCTTTTGTGCAGTCTTGTGTAGTTCTCTACTTACATCAGCTATAATCAGTAGCTACTTCTAAACTCATGTACATCAATTTAAACTATTTTTTTACTAGTTATATAGATGAAAATGTCCTGCTAGGCTGTAACTACAATTTTACTTCATACATGTCCATACTTAATTATGGTATGATTGGTGCTGGTTGAATGATAAAAGCATCGCTTTGCATTGGAGAAATAACACGATGATATCCATTTGTATACTAATAAGCATTTCTTCTTTGACAGGACGAGAAAAAGTTGAGAGAAGCTCTTATGTTTGCAAATGCTTGTGGTGCCATTACAGTCAAAGAAAGAGGGGCAATTCCAGCACTTCCAACAAGGGAGGCTGTTCTCCAGCTTCTGCCAAATGTAACTTCTTAGCAAATTCATTCTATTCCTTAAGAATTCAGTTGACAACTGCATTTTCTTCAGCTTTTTGACTTTAAAGATGCCAGCAAATGGTGGCAAGGTACTGCAAACATCAGGTGACATAATTGTCCTTATCTTACCCATACTCAAAAAGGTCAATAAGCGCATATTAAACTAGTGGTTGTTAAAGTTGTTTTCTTTTCGGTGAATTAGAATTGATTAAAAGTATATTTGTTTTCCTGCAATGCATGTAGTATGTGATTTGTCTTTTTCCCTAGAATGGTGTTCTGTAGATGCCCACCTTGATGGAGTGACAGAAATACAGCAATACAACTTGTTATGTTTCTTTTTTAATGATTTTGAACGAAATGACTCAAACCGAAAAATCTTAGGATCTTTCTACCGTTATTTAAAGAAAAAGAGCAAAAAAATATTAAGCAGGTAATCATTCTCTGAAGACACAAATGCAATATGCCTTAAAAGTACATAAATTCACAATATGGAATTCAGTCTGCTAGTATAACAGAAGTGCTTCCCAATGAATCTTGGAATTCTTTATCAAGAAACGTGAAATCATGATCTCTGTCTGATCCGATACTTTGACGAGTAAGCCATCGTCATGCTCTTGGACAAACATTTACAGTGTTATGCGCATATCTATGTCAAAGTTCAGGCTAAAAGTAATCTACCTTAACTCAAAGTGCGTGTTGATCAAACTCATACACGGTTAGTATTTAACTTATACTATATATACTTGATGATGCGTCCCACCGTCAAGCAATAAAATAAACAGAGTTCTTGATATAGGCATACTTCTTAGCTTACTAGGGCAAAGAAAATCAACCATTCTCATGCCTCATTCTCATACTTCCCAACTTATAGTGTGTCATGCCCTCATCTTCTGAATCAGTTTAAGAGTAACTAAACCTTAATTCAAACTGCATATTCACTAAACTAGTGCCTAGGTGGTATGTTGCATACTATATCATATTATCATCTTCTTCCCAAGGGCTTGTGTAAATGATTGTCAATATAATAATTTTTGAGGAATTCATTGAGTCCAGAGGTTAAATAAGTTACTTTTAAGTTCCTCATTTTTGTAACAAGAATAACCCAATGAGCCTTGGGGCTTAAATCCATTAATTTTAGTTTTTTTTTTAAAACCATTAGATTGTGAGCATTTGTAGGAATCACTAATTTGAAATCATTTTGATGAATGTGAAAATTACCTAATAAAATGGTCAATGATGGGCTTAAATTTGTAAATAAAGTTCATCTAATTGGACCGCTGGATTATACATCTAATTGGACCGTTGGATTATACATCTAATTGTCAAAAATATGACTTGAATTGGTGTCATTAGATTTGATGAAAATTATGTTAAATACTTGGAGACTTAAAAATTAAGTCATTTTAAAACTTTTAACCATGTAATTTATGCATTCATGTTAAATGTATTTCTCACACTTATAAAATTCCATTTCATGCATTCAAAAAAAGTTGTTCATTTTGTTGTATTGGATTCTTAAATTAGAAGTTTTGAAATCACTTTTTGCGATTTGCAAGTGCTCCAACGACATAGGCCATATTCAATAGATGGTACCTTAGACTTTCTTCCATACATTATCATATAAAAACAAGGAACTTGAATCGTAACTGTCCTGTCCTAAATTTTCCATAATAATTTAAACAAATTAAATTACGGGAAAATTAAAGCTAAACAGTAAAATATCTAACCACCAGGAACCTGTTTGTGCGGCTAGCAGACTCCAGACTATATGCACTACGCTAAACCAATCGCATGTCTGCACATGCGAACAAAACCACAAGAAAAACGCATGAGTGACCAAAGTCACCCAGTACGCATCCTACGAAAACCGCGGAAAACAAAACTATAATCAATTTTCCTTCTAAATTCCTTTCGCAAACTCTTTTCTCAAAATCTTAGAAACTAGGCCCACACTGGCCAAAACTACAAACTAGGGCTCCACTGGCCCAAAATCACAAGCAACGGTCCTCAATGGCCAAAACCACACATAGTGAGTCGTGAAGCCCGGCGCTAGGCAACCAAACTCTGGCTACACGTAGTCCACCGAGGAGCGACTCCAGCATTCTGCACTGCCACGGTGAAGCCACCCTGTGCAGGAGCGATCACCGTCCCGCAATTCCCCTCTCTCAGGAGAACCCTCAGAAGCCAACCCCTCCATGGGAAGGCTGTCCTGTCTCTCAGGACGCTACCAGCTACGGGGCATGTGTCCCACGCGCACTGGCCACCACAGGTTACTCCTCCTTAGGGCGTCCTCCACACACGGTGCTCAAGAGGGAGTGTCATACCTCCGCACCCGACAACACCCGAGCCTTAGTGCTCACAGCGACAGCAGGAGTATCATACTTCCCTGTCATGCCACAAGACACCTCAACCTGCGGACCACAACCCTAGCCTAGAGACGACAGTCAAGGAGTCTCATAAAATACACATTGCAAAACTCACTTGGGCCCAGAATCGGCATGCCAAAATCAGATTCTGTATGCCGAAATCCCTTGGTTCGGTACGTCGATTCTAAATCGGTATGCCGAATTAGGGTCAACGGTCAACACTCAAGTCAAATTCAGTATACCGTCTAAAAACGGAAAATCGAATTCCGACCAAAGGACCTAAACTGACAGAAAAATGGTATGCCGAACAGAATCGGTATGCCGAAATCTCCTGATTCGGTATGCCGTTTCCATTCGATATGTCGAATTCTGTGAAACCAGAAAATGGTCTAAACCCTATCGTCCGAAATCGCCCCAAATGGGACCTCCGATCGGACCCCCTAAACAAATACCAAAAATCTTGCATAAAACATATAGTGTAGACCCTCAAGTTTACTCCAAAACCCAACAAACAAAACTAAAATTCATTCACCAAGCATCAAGATACAAAATCACAAAGGCAGAAGGGTCAAAACGACCCAAAACGCAACCATTGGCATAAATGCCCA
>JAMKQA010029681.1:0-26392 GCA_024699735.1 Posidonia australis
ATGGAGACAAAATAGGGTTACATTATGCCAAAGAGATTACATGATCTGTGCCTTAGCCAACTTAAATACTAGGGCACCTAACTAGTCAAATGACCAAACTAACCCTAAACAAACTACATAATTCAAGACATATTTACAACACACTTACCCAAATTGTTATCCATCAACAGCCTTTGTCCATCCACCTCGCCTATTTAACAACCCCATCACCTACGAGAAGAGCTCTCTCGCTCACTCTGGCACTCATTGGAACATCAACAAGCTCGAGCCAGCTCTTGCTCCCTGACAAGTTGAGTTCCCAAGCTCCCTGAAGTCATCGTTGGAATTCTCCGATGATCTTTCCACCACATCCCAGCTAGCTCAGTTGACCCCGACTGAGCTCCACTAGTTCTTCATTTCATCCACACCCTGTCCTGTGTGAGTGAGCTATCTCTGAACCCACAACATCGCTGCATCGTCCAATCGTCACTCTTGACGTCGGCACATGCTCCGATTAGCCACTCTCGGCCTCTAAATGAGGCAATTCACGTCGACTCTTTTCAGGTAAGCATCCTACTGTGCTCCTATAGTACGTCTCCTACTAGCGCTCTATTACTTGTGATTTCTTATCGTTTCATCGTTGTTTTATCGTCATTTCTCCAGTTTTATCTCCAACACATCATCCTTGCATCGTCGACGCACCTGTGGCTTCAAGAGAGGCTTCAACCATTGAACTCGAACCTCGTGCGTTTCTACATCTCATCCACCCATTGTGATGAATGCCAGACGTCCATTAGCATCTAAGGTTGCCAACCGCCTTTGCCTTGATGGACAGACATTGGGCTCAATGAGTCGGGAAGGATGAGTCATGTTTTGTGTTTTCCAAACGACATTGCATCCCCTGGTACTTCCTTCCATCATGCTTGCCTACACGGTAGCAGACGGAGCTCATCAGCCACTAACATGTCCAGAGAGATTACTCCGATTCAAGCTTTGGTGAACTAGGTGGGTGGAGAGATCCAAACGTCAATTGCATGATCTATTTGCATCATCATCTTTCTGGCATTCTATTCTTGCTTACATGGCTTTTTATCATTGGTTTCCACTAATTTATTGATCATAATTGGGCGATGACATTTACTGCACTGAACTGTAAAACAATAGGTGTAGTTTTCCAGTGGCTCTTATATGTGCTCTTTCGTTGTGGATTATAATAGTGCAGAATCCTAGTGGACATAAGCGACGCAGATTGTTGTTGAGTGAGACAGTTTACAGAGCACTTATTTAACCTCTTGTGACATTCATACTTGTTTTTCTTACTTTGGTATTGTTTCCATAGCATGTTTTCTTTCATCTCAGCATGACATCCTGCATCTCGCCTTAGGGCGTACATTATTTTGGCTATACTTGCCTACATTGGCCAATTTGCAAGTGAGATAAACCAAGAAAGATAGATTTCCGAGTGTGTAGGGATGCCTAACACCTTCTCCACATATAATAGGAGTCCTTACCCTTTCCCTGGCATGCAAAGAATGAAATGTCGCATCTATTGGCATGGATTCTCAAACTTTGCTCATATTTCACGATTTTATCGTATTTTTAGAGTCGATCATCCTTCCTTGGATTCACCAATTTTGCTGTGACTATATTGAACTTCTCGCACATCTTCTGGCGTAGGGATGGTCGATTTCAACATGGTCATAGGAACTGATGACTCCACTGGAGATACTAGACTTCAGCTTTTATTTGGTTTCTCACTTTTCTTGGCTTCTATTCGGTTTAGTTGCTTGCCTTTATTTAGCCTTGCTTGATTTTGCTTCATTCCTTATGATATATGCCTTGTGTTTGATGGGTGTTTTCCTTTTACACACATACTTATGCCACCACACATGCACATATTTGCCTTTTGATATGATGAATGTTTTGCTTTCATCTTTATCAAGGCACAACACAAGCACTTGCCATGATCATGCCTTTTGCTGTCTCTGTGTTTGTTTTCTTTTGTACCTAGGAGAATAAAGACTTGATTGCCTCCTCCTGGTCTAAACTAAAAGATACAAACACAAAAAACTAATAATAAGCAAAACTATAGACAAATCCGCACTCTTTCCCCCCGATTTAATAATGCGCAAGTAAAAGACACGAAGCATATTTGCCTGCTTGATCATATAGGTGCACGCATCCTGTTCTCCTCTATGTCGACCCATTAGTCTAAGAAAGGCAATTCTGGTAATTCGTTCTATGGCTTCAGTGTGGGACATGTTGCTAGTTTGTCCCCCCTTGTCTAGGATCATGTCGGTGTTAGTAGAGGGTACAACTCCTTGCTACTGTAAGAGACGAGGTCCCCAACGCACCACCCGTTCCATTGCCTGTGCTTTGGCCATGATTTAGGATCGGAATCTGTACTTTTTGACTTGAGTCAGAGACTCGGAAACCCTGTGAGAATCTTGAGTAATCAGCTACTTAGGACATACTTAGATAGTGAAAGAGCGCATCTTTGTTGCATCCATGTGCATGTATGCCATTCATGTCACCCTAAAACATCTGCATTGTGTCTTTGCCTCATGTCTTTTGGGTTCTAACACTAGCATTGTTGTCTCACTCGCAGGTCTTTGCGTGAGTTCCTTAGTCGGAGCTCGCGTGTCTTTTTTGTCATAATCCCCACCTACAACACTTATTCTATTGTCTTCCTAAGCTGTTCATCATTTCCAAAAATAGCTTGATGTAGACTTCATCCTCCGTCCTACTGTCAGAGTCCTATTTGCACTCACTCTCGGATAGTCATGGCCCAACATGTTAGTGAGTTGCTTTCCTCTCTTGCTCTAGAGGGCATTTCTATTTTTGTCCCTCCTTCCATTGTGTTGACCTTTGTTGTTTCCTCTATTCCACCCCTTGACAACCGCTTTGTGTTGAATGGGGTTTCCTGTCCTTCGATTTTGTGACAATGGCAGACCTTGATTGGTCTGGAGCCTGTCATCAAATCTATTACAGCGACTGTCACACAGGCCTCGAAGATGCCAGTCTCCTACCCTCTTCCGGGCTTAGTCTCTTCTAGTTTCATGCCAATTGCGATAGTTCCCTTGGTAGGTTCTCTTCCTACTGGACAGTCTAGCTTTCAGCCTATCTTTTAATCGACCTCATTTTCTATTTTGACCCTCTGTACTACTGTCGATGGGTCTCTTGCCATGTAGGCTCAGCATCTCCTGGCCCTCGTCCAGAAGTTGTAGGGCATGGCTCTCTCTATGGACCCCGCCTTGCTGCCATCTATTACTCCCATCCTTAAGGTCCCTCCGCAGCTCGCTCCTATATTCTGGGCTGCACCCATCACTCCACCACTTCTACCATCGCCCTAGCTCCTTATAGCACTAGTGATGGGATCATCGACCCTAACTCCTATCCCACCACAACACTACTCACAACATGCAACTCTTGCTTCTAGTGACCAACCTTTAGGCTGGTTGGAGTGCAACGTCCTATGAGGTCGCTACCCAAGGTCGTACCAGTGCAACAATTGCTGCTCCTGCACTCAGCACCACTCACCACACAGCATACTCTCTATCCTTCATCTATGCATTAGACTAAGGTTCCTTCGTTCATGCCACAACACCACACACCAATGCACAGGTTTACTAGCCATCCTACCATTACACTAGGAGGCGAGATGGTGGATCTAGAGGAGCACCTCAGTGTGACCCACATGGTGTATGTTGGTCTCGCCCCAACTGCATCTTCTCCAATAGAAGTGACCCCAGACCCACTCCTCATAAGGGTGAGCGATTTGGAAAGAGCACTACGCGTAATGTAGGGTAGAGATCACTAGCCTTACCATTTCTAGGACTTCTGCTACTTTCCAAAGGCTACTCTCACTGAACTTCCACATCTCGGACTTTGAGAAGTATAATGGTAAAGGCTACCCAATCTCTCATCTAAGGGTGTACTGCCGAGACCTTGCTCAGCTTCAGGTTAACGAAAGGTTAGTGTGACCATGCTGGTGGAACCCTGCACGGCTCTCCCCTACCAGGTGCATGGAAGCACTCGAGGAGTCCCGATACGGTCACGGCGAAGATAGTGAATCCGGAGAAGAAGACTAGACTCGGAAACACCAAGGAAAGATGAGAAAGGATAAGGAAAGGAGTCGCCACCTAGTCTTTTAATGGAAAGACGAGGAATACCAAACACGCAAGAAACCAAGAAGCAAACAAGATGCAGAAAACATGAGTGCTCCGTGCCAAATGGATAAATGAATGCTGGCTAGAGAAAGGGTAAGGATTCTGGTTACGCATGGGGAAGGCGTTAGGCACCCCGATGCGCTTGAGAAACTTGGTCTTTCTAGGTTTCTTACTTGCCAATGGTCTAATGGATGTGTGCTTGCTTCTTCTAAATGCTTATGCTAAAGATGACCAGAAAACATGCCAAATCAATGAGAAGAAATGAATAAAAGGGAAAAAGTTAATCCGATGGGCAAATGTAGGCATTGAGAATGCCGCTTTACTGTATGCCCTTGGGCGATGAGGAAAATCTTGAAAATCGAGAAATTCTCGAAAAGTGTCTCGTAAATCAGCGGAAGATCGAAGAAATCTGAGAAAATTAAATTGGAGAAAATAATTCTCTTTCGAGACAATGTCGACTTTGTTAAGCCTTTTACTGTACGCCCTTGGGCGATGGAAAGCCAAATCAAATCTAAAAACGCGAAAATCAGAAAAAATCCGGGAGACCATGAAAAAGCGAGCTTGAAGTGAGCTAAGAATGTGTGCACAATGTAAGGAAGAAAAGTCAAGAAAACTTGCATGAAAAGATGCGGCAAAATATGTAAAATACTAGTGAGAGTGTAATAATGTGAATTCCAAGGGCTTTTGTGCAAAAAACCCAAATTCTGAATGAAAACAGAAATTTTGAAGCCAAATCACCAAAACTACTTAGAAAAACACTTTTCACGCAATTCTAGAGAAATCTGGGGTCAAATGTGTAAATATGTGCATTTCTAGTCAAATTGAAGGTTGCTAGGGGTTAAAATGCAAATATGCCACTAAAACATGCATTTAGTGCAATTTAGTGGAAATTCAGGGTAAAATCTGCAAGGAAAAGGATCCATAAAAGTTTCAAGGGCAATTCAGTAACTTTACCCTAGAAAACAGGCATTCAGTGCAACTTCAGAAAAGTTCAGGGGTTAATATGCTATTTAACCAGAGAAATATGCATTCAGAATATTTTCAGAAAAGTTTAGGATTCTTTATGCAAAAATCTTGGACTTGAATGCATGAAAAGAAGCTCCGAGGGTTTTTAATAAACTTTAAAGCCTGGAAAACATTATTTTGAATACTCAGGGGGCATAATGCAATATTTTCAGTTAAAACTTTATTCAAACGAATTAAGAAAAATGATCAAGGACCTAAATGTAAGAAAAAGACCTAAAATGTAATAAAGAGAAGGACCTAAATGTAACAAACAGAAAGTTATAGAATTTTATTAAAAGAAAAACCTTTTTTTATTTCCTTAAAAGGAAAAGACAGCGACGGTCGTCGGCGACGGAGCTCCGCCGTCGACGACCGCCGGAGGGGGCTACTGGAGGCACTCCCGTAGTCTGATCTAAGCTCAGACCCCACAGGAGGCAAGAAGAGAAGAAGGGGAGAAAACCCAACGGATTGGATTGAGAATCCAACGGCGGGAGTGGGCCTCCCACCTCCCTCACCGTCGAAGCACTCATGCGACGACGTCAGGGAAGGAGAGAGCTCCGGAGGCTGCGGCGCGGCGATCCAAGGGTCCAGGAGGCTCGGAGGGGCGTTGAGGAGCATCTCCTCTCTTCCAGGGGTTCAAACGGTGGATGATGACGTGGAGGGGGCTGCGACTGCCGTCGACGTCCTCTTCTCCGACGAGCAAGGTCGCGAGAGTGTTCCAGAGGTCGCGAGAGTGTTCCAGAGGTCGTGGCTCAGTTCCGGAGGCTCCTATGTAGTTAAGGGGTGCCATGGAAGCTTTCTGGAGGCTCAGTGCGGCACGGAGGGGCTGGAGGCGCATGCTCCTTCTCTGGCTCCGATCATATTCTCCGGCGACAACGTCTTGCTCGATTCCGACGAGGTTCTGGTGGAGGCTTTGGGAGGTAGCAGAGTGGCGCGCGGAGGAGCGGAAAAGCGAGAGGGAGACCAGGGAAGGAAGAATCGACTCTCTGGGGCCAGGATCGTGCCCTAGACCAGCCCTCCCACCTAGGCCATTGGAAAACAGCTCCGGCGAAGCCTAGGAGTGCAATTCTGACTAGAGGAGACCTTTGGATTCACTAGAACCGATTCTGGGGAACACAGGAAGTCCTAGGAAACTGAAATTGAATGCAAGGGAGGCTGATAGAGGGCGTACCTGGTCTGGCAACGAGATTTTTCCTTTGTAGCTCGCCGACAGTGGTTGGGATCCCTTGCTTCTCACCTCCGCGAACTCCTCTCTCTTCCTGGAGCTCTCTCTCAGACCTTCCTCTTCTCTTAGTCCACCAGTCCTCTATTTATAGCCAAGGAAGACCACTAGCTCCTAACAAACCCATTACAACCCACCACCTTAACAACCCACTCAAACCAAACTATAACCACCTTAACAACTTGTTAACAACCTAAACAACTTAACCACCTCATAACAAACTAACAACTTTCCAACTAATTCACTAACAAACCCAAGAATGTTTGAGAAAGTGGGCTTAAATGGGCTTTGGTGGGCCTTGGTCAATTGCTTGGGCTTAATGGAATTAAATGGGCCTTCATGGGCTATGCTGGGCCTTGGTGAGCTTTGGTGGGCTGAATGGGCCTTGGTGAGCTTAATGGGCCTAAATGAGCTTTCATGGACCTAAATGGGCCTAAGTGGGCCTTCATGGGCTTTGGTGGACTTTCATGGGCTTTGGGCTCATTTGTGATCAAAAGCCCAGCCACCATACTTTATCCTACAAGCCTGCAAAATTGCAAAATTGGGGTGTCTACAGATGCCCCTCCCAGAGCAAGGTCGAAGGACGAGTGGGACAGAGATCAATGCTCACGGTTGACAAAGACACCCTGCCCAAAGCCGTAAGTAAGAGTCAGTTAATGGCCACCAGCTACTAGTCGGTGAAAGCACTAGAGGTCCCGTCGCCATAGCTGAAGCCAAACAAAGAAAACCATACAAATGACCAAAGGTTGACAAGTTGACGACCAATCAGCTCCTACAAGACATGATTGGTTATCACACTTGTCGAGAAAAGCGCCGACAAGACTCATAGTGCTTGCCGACCGAGAAGTGACTTGTCACAGAAGTCATTCAGGTAGTTTGGGCTACCAGCCCAATGGAAGGTGAAAGATAGTTTGCTTTGATTCCATCCCTTCGGAGTGGAATCCAAAGCGAAAGGAAGTGGCACCAGGATTCGTCCGGATAGAACGAACCTTGGATGGGAAACTCAAAGGCAAAAGGGGTGGCACCAGGATTCACCTAAATAGACCGAACCTTGGATGGGAAAATCAAAGGTGAAAGGAGTAGCACCAGGATTCGCCCAAATAGAACGAACCTTGGATGGGAAAATCAAAGGCGAAAAGAGGTGGCACATGGATTTGTCCTAATAGAACGAACCTTGGATGGGAAAATCAAAGGCGAAAAGAGGTGGCACTAGGATTCTTCCGAATAGAACGAACCTTGGATTGGAAAATCAAAGGCGAAAGGGGTGGCACCAAGATTCGCCCAAATAGAACAAACATTGGACGGGAAAATCAAAGGCGAAAAGAGGTGGCACTAGGATTCGTCCGAATAGAATAAACCTTGGATGGGAAAATTCAAAGGCGAAAGGAGTGGCACCAAGATTCATCCGAATAGAATGAACCTTGGATTGGAAAATCAAAGGCGAAAGCGGGGGCACCAGGATTCGTCCGAATAAAGCGAACCATGGATGGGAAAATCAAAGGCGAAAGGAGGTGGCACCAGGATTCGTCCGAATAGAACGAACCATGGATGGGAAAATTCAAACGCGAAAGGAGTGGCACCAGGATTCATCCGAATAGAACGAACCTTGGATGGGAAAATCAAAGGCGAAAGGGGGTGGCACCAGGATTCGTCTGAATAAAGTGAACCTTGGATGGGAAAATTCAAAGGCAAAAGGAGTGGCAGTAGGATTCGTCCGAATAGAAGGAACCTTGGATGGGAAAATGAAAGGCGAAAAGAGTGGCACCAGGATTCATCCGAATAGACCGAACCATGGATGGGAAAATCAAAGGCGAAAAGCATGGCGACAGGATTCATTCCAATAAGGTGAACCTTGGATGGGAAAATCAAAGGCGAAAGGAGTGGCACAAGGATTCGTCCAAATAGAGCGAACCTTGGATGGGAAAATTCAAAGGCGAAAGGGGTGGCACCAGGATTCGTCCGAATGGACTGAACCGTGGATGAAAAAAATCAAAGGCAAAAAGAGTGGCACCAAGATTCGTTCCAATAGAGCGAACCTTGGATGAGAAAAAGGCACCAGGATTCATTCCAATAGAGCGAACCTTGTATGGCAAGAAAAGGCACCAGGATTCATTCCAATAGAGCAAACCATGGATGGGAAAAAAGGCACCAGGATTCGCTCTAATAGAGCGAACCTTGGATGGGAAAAAAGGCACCAAGATTTGTTCCAATAGAGTGAACCTTGGATGGGAAAAAAGGCATCAGGATTCGTTCCAATAGAGCGAACCTTGGATGGAAAAAAGGCACCAGGATTCCTTCCAATGGAGTGAACCTTGGATGGGAAAAAGGCACCAGGGTTCGTTCCAATAGAGCGAACCTTAGATGGGAAAAAAGGCATCAGGATTCGTTCCAATAGAGCAAACCTTGGGTGGGAAAAAGGCACCAGAATTTGCTCCAATAGAGCTAACCTTGGACGGGAAAAAGGCACCAGGATTCGTTCCAATAGAGCAAACCTTGGATGGGAAAAAAGGCACCAGGATTCATTCCAATAGAGCGAACCTTAGATGGGAAAAAGGCACTAGGATTTGCTCCAATAGAGCGGACCTTGGATGGGAAAAAGGCACCAGGATTCGCTCCAATAGAGTGAACCTTGGATTGGAAAAAAGGCACTAGGATTCGCTCCAATAGAGCGAACCTTGGATGGAAAAAAGGCACCATGATTCGCTCCACTAGAGCAAACCTTAGATGGGAAAAAGGCACTAGGATTCATTCAAATAGTGCAAACCTTGGATGGGAAAAAGGTCACCAGGATTCGTTCCAATAGAGCAAACCTTGGATGGGAAAAAGGCACCAGGATTCATTCTAATAGAGCAAACCTTAGATGGGAAAGGAGCAGCAGGATTCGTTCCAATGGAACGAACCTTGGATGGGAAAAAAAGGCACCAAGATTCGTTCCAATGGAGCAAACCTTGGATGGGAAAAAAGGCACCAGGATTCATTCCAATGGAGCGAATCTTGGATGGGAAAAAAAGGCACCAGGATTCGTTCCAATAGAGCGAACCTTGGATAGGAAAAAAGGCACCAGGATTCGTTCCAAATAGAGCGAACCTTGGATGGAAAAAAGGCACCAGGATTCGTTCCAATGGAGCGAACCTTGGATGGGAAAAAAGGCACCAGGATTCGTTCAAATAGAGCGAACCTTGGATGGGAAAAAGGCACTAGGATTCGTTCCAATAGAGCGAACCTTGGATGGAAAAAAGGCACCAGGATTCGTTCCAATAGAGTGAACCTTAGATGGGAAAAAAGGCACCAGGATTCGTTCCAATAGAGCGAACCTTGGATGGGAAAAAGGCACTAGGATTCGTTCCAATGGAGCGAATCTTGGATGGGGAAAAAGGCACCAGGATTCGTTCCAATAGAGCGAACCTTGGATGAGAAAAAAAGGCACCAGGATTCGTTCCAAATAGAGTGAACCTTGGATGGGAAAAAGGCACCAGGATTCGTTCCAATGGAGCGAACATTGGATGGGAAAATAAAGGCCTCGAATCCGTCCGTTAGGATCGGGATTCATAGGTGAAATGGGAATTCTACCCTACCCGGTACAGAAGTTGTGAAGACTTCATTTGTCCAGGTCGGGGCAACCACACAGGATTCTCAACTATTATCTAGGCGATCCCCAGTGCCAAGCCAACAAGCCAAAGAAAGTAGAATCCTGCACCAGTCATGCGCGTGCTGTCGTGATGGCGATTTCTATTTCGCATCAACCATAAGCAACCAAATAAGCTGGCCAAAAACGTCTTGAAGAATTTTATTACCCGAGTCAATGAAGTGATTACATGTATTTCAATTTGCAAAGAACCAGCAACATGACATGAATGTTAAGAATCTGTGTCAGCTCTGGATCTCTTGGAGCCTGAGGCATTGGCAAAGAGCGTACGGCTCAGGGTGGCGCTACAGATTGGCCAGGTCTCTTCGACTTCGGCTTCATAATCTGCTGTGCAACTCTTCCCCTCTATGACTGTAAGATTCGTCGATCGTACGGAGCCACCGAGCAGGCGAGATAGCTCCTTAGTCATAGTGTAGGAGCCTAATGGGTATTCTTGGAACCACGCTGGCATTTGCCCTTGGACAAAAGAATCTTGTTGGTAACCGAACTGTCGCATCACATGGATTGGGTGGTATTCCACTCCACTAGTCAACCCTGGCAGGATGATAAGCCGCATGCCAACTGTGTTGAAGAAGGCCTCAAAGTTATGAGAAGCCGAAGGAATAATGTGCCAGATGATTTTTTTTTCTGTCAAGCTTTCTAAACGCTCGTACTCCTTCTGAACTGAGTTGAGCGTGCGTGCATGGCCACTTTGGCAGTAGGATTCGAAGGCTGATCGTTGCGGGCACAAGACTTCTACACCCAGATGTGCAGCCAACCATACATGTACAAAAGCTCCACAGTCATAAAAGTGTCGGCAGCGGTGCAGTGATCAGTCCAGAGCTCGGTAAGTTTTTGCCAAGATGACTGGGGCTAGATCTATTTGTCGGATAACAACTGCCAAAGCGATCTCAGCGACTTCAATGTTTACAACCATCCGGCCATGGCTGGAAATCAATTCTCCCAGGAAGCGGACAACAAAGCCTTTCAACCAAAGCTCAACACCTAAGGAGGCGCGCATTCCGGCTACTTTGTCAAAGTAGGCTAGCTGCAGTATAGGAGAATGCCCGCCCGAACAGATGAGCTGACGACCACAATCACTGGTTGATAGGCCAGTTAGTTCACTCAAGACTGAAGAATACCTATCGTGTCGCATGAAGACAGTGGGTCCTAGGAACTTCTGTAGACAACATATTCTGTGGACCTCTTCTAAGGTTGGAGTCAGTTCGATTCTCCCAAAGCGGAAAACATGATGAGCCGGTTTCCAGAATCGGGCTGCTGCACACAGAAAGTATCGAGAAACCTCCACTTTTGCGATATCCAGAAGCTTTGAAGAGATTCCCCACATCCGTAGTTTGTCGCGATCACTTTCAGTCAACTGCTTGATCCATGCTTGGAGAACATCTAAGCAATATGTGGGCACCACTATCGTAGGGAAACCGATGATCTATAAGGCACTTCAGCTTTTCTTGGCCTGAGATTCCTCAGAAAGGGGGTAAACAATCTCCTGCAAGACATGCTCAAAACACTATTTTAGAAACGGATTTCAACTTTGCTTCGTTCAACAACACTTAGCAGAATCAAAGCAGACAGGTAAGAGATGAAGTGTTATTGAAAGAATTAGAGAAGCTAGCCCAAAGCTGAAAACTATAGCTGACTGGATAGAGAGTTGTTGGACAGACTAAATTTTGTGCACAACTTTGAGGGAAAACCCTGGTTTCAATTGGTTTTGACCAGGTACCAAGTAGTGAGATGTGGCCATCAAACTTGGAAGATCAGGATTATCTGATGATTGTGCCCCCCAGCAAGTTACTGGGGTCCTCGACCAACAGAACAGCTGACATCCCCCTGGTCGAGTGTTGGCTCAAAGCGTCTAACCATAGGACAACTGACATGCCCCTGGCCTGACATGGACGACTATTGACCAAATAGAGTAGCTTACATGCCCCTGGTCGAGTACTGGCTCAGTGTGTCTAACCATAGGATAGCTGATATGCCCCTGGTTTGACATAAGTGGCCCTAACCGACGAGAGTAGCTTACATGCCCCTGGTTTAGGCGATGTCATCTTGATTCTCTTAGACTGAAAGTCATTGTCACATCCTTGCTAAGAGAACCGGATAGTACTCTGTGACACTTTTAGGATGATATTTGTGGAAAGAGATGCATGCATGCTGAATGATTTGTGGGATCTTATTGGTGCCCTCATCATTGGGATGCTTATCGCCAAGTATACAAGGGAATGTTAACACCAAACCTCATGAGACTCTATCCAAGCCCCTAGTTTTTGGGTGGCTCTCTGGAAATATGACACTGTGTCTTGGGCTCCGTTCCAAACCCCACTGGACCATACCCCTGCTTTTTTATTTTATTCATTCCTTGTTCTTTCTCCCTCATAGGCATGTGGGTTCACCCTATCCCTAGCTTGGAGGTAATAGATACCTGGTCTATGTTGGGGAGCTACTGCTGTTTAAAGGGTTGGCTAGGCCGTTTTTGTAACATGTCTTCCAAGTATTTACTCCGACTCCTCTCCAAAATAAATTGGAGGGACAGTGCTACCCGTCATGCCTCTCTCTTTAGGGTTGACTTCTATCTATGACTTCTGTCTTTTTATTCTTTTATGCCCTTTCACAGATATATATTTTTTTGTTTTATTTTACATGCTCTCACTCTCACCCCTAGCATTTTATCTCCCTCTGGGAGGTGTAGGGTCCTTGAGTGGCTTGGATACTTCGCCCAATTCACAATGTAAGGTGGCTCCCTCTCTCCCTAGGTTCTTGAATAGTATGTACCTGAGGAGGTGCTACACATTCCCAACATTGGCAGGCTTTCCGCTTATCATCACAGGGCTAAGATCCATGCATGTGATGATGAAAACAAATGTCGACCTATATATGCATATACTGAATGGGATTAGTATGTGTTGTGGTGCAAGGCTACATAGATGCAGGAAGAACATGAATTCATGTATGCATGAAGGAAAGTGCTAGTGTCGTAGAGTGAGGACACATTGTTTATGATCACTGATAGTACCTTTTCAGGTAGCATGAATTAACTGACTCTTCCTGTTCAATGTAGTCCATGTCTTCAAGGATGATAGCCCCTCTGGAATAGACTTGCTTGACCGCAAATGGTCCACGCTAGTTGGACCTGAACTTGCCACGACTATCAGGGAGATGTATTGTTCTCAAGACCAAGTCCCTTGGCAAAAAGCTTCTTGGTCAGACCTTCTTCTGATAAGATTTGGCCATGCGCTTTTGATAGCATTGTGCATGATGCATAGCTTGCAATCGGTGCTCATCTATTAGGTTCAGTTGAACCAGGCAGTCCTTAATCCACTCCGCCTCTTCCAGCTCTGCCTTTTCTTCATCCTCGTATGTAGTAAGCTTAGGAAGGACTTCTTGCTGGCCTGACGGATCTGTGTCTTCAAAGGTGCACATTTTCTCAGCATTCTACCCCTGATGGTGTTTTAGAATGGTCACTGTAACCCTAGTCTTCTTGTATGCACCCTTGATGTCTCTTGGCTCTACTATTTCTGAACTTGTGTCTAACTGTTCTACTTTTGGTAAACAAAAGCTTTTATTTTCATGATGTCTTTGTATAGCTTGTACAACAGGTGGGCAACTGTCCTCTATCTGACTGATGTGAGTGCTGCCGCCCGGGTTCCTTCCTGAGCCTATCTTAGGATCTTTTTTTTTGGACCCCACTGCTCAAGTGGGGCCAAGTTTGGTAATACTACTTAGACCAGCCTCCCAGCTGATAGGAGATAAACTCCTCTTGTCTAGTTGCTTATGGATCTATTCTCCTCCAGGGTCATGATAGCAGACTAACCCAGTGCAACTGTCTACTCCTTAGTGTACCCTGTCAATATTGCCTTTCCTTTCTTACGCTTAAGCTCACTTTGCGCATCTTCGACCAGTATCGCCAGTTGTTCTTGAAATAGAACTTCCAAATCGCTGAGCATGCTATCCACTTGTGCTACCATGGCATCCCCTTCCTCTTGATCGGAAGCGAAATCCACATAGTAGGTGTTGGTAGCTTTTAACACCTCTGGCACTGATTTCGGCTACCCTGGCTGTAACCCCTTCAAGACTGACTGCTGCTCTGATGCCATTACTATTACATCTGCCCTCGTTGAATCCCAGACTACAACTGGATTTGTAGAAACACCCTCAACTGACTCTGGAGGTGGTAATGCCAGCATAGCTATCCCCGGTAGCGTGGATGATGTTGAATTCCTTCTGAAGTCTGTAATTTCCTCTTCTGAATAATAATCCTCTACACATACCCATTCTGGCCCGTCGACTGGTATGTCTGGCTCAGGTTCTGCAAGCACCAAACTTTGATGGGGATCCAGCAATCCCACACTAACAAAGTTGTTTAAATTTCATGGAATAACGAGGTTTTGGAACTTACGACGCTTCGCGTATCCTTCTTGTGGCTTCTGCTCGTATTCCAGTCCTTCAAATTTACGTCTCCTCTCCACGACGATTGGTTCTGCGATCCCTTGGCCATTCTACCCAAGAGGTGCTCCTCTCTTATACCCCCATCTCTAACATAGATTCTCGACCATCGAAAAAGGGTTGCCAAAAGCGGCCAAATGGCTAGCACGCTCGAGAATTGGAATAAAATTGACCGGTTCAAAATGGTTGATATGGTAAAGCACATCAGAGGGTTTGGAGTCAAAATGGATAGTATGGAGTGACACTGAAGAGACTGCCTCAACCCTCTCCTTTTCAAGGTTTTTTGCCATCACAACAACAACGTCGTTGTTCCAGCGGAACTTAATCATACGTTGAAGGGTCGAGGGAATAACCTGATGCTTGTGGAGCCAAGGGCGCCCAAGTAGAAGATTGAAAGACGGCTCGAGGTCAACAACATAGAATTCGACATCAAAACGAGCAGGACCAATGATTAAGGGAATGATCAAGATCCTTAAGGCATCGTGGTGCGTGTTGTCGAATGCCATCATTCCTTTTACTGCTGGAGTAATGTCCTCCGATTTA
The DNA here is from genome assembly GCA_024699735.1 of Posidonia australis. NCBI lineage: Eukaryota > Viridiplantae > Streptophyta > Magnoliopsida > Alismatales > Posidoniaceae > Posidonia > Posidonia australis. Next base: position 15,005 of record JAMKQA010029681.1, read on the forward strand.
AAGCTGACCTGACTTGCGGTTCGCAAGGGGCAGACGTTCAAACCAGCGCCATTATCTACTAGAGTGAGAAGAATGCGGAAATTTTGGTATTGCACTGTGATGAATAGGGGCTGGTTATGATTAGTCCCTGTTAGAGGAAGCTCGAAACTAGAGAAAGAAATGACCTTTGGCACGGCTATCGTTCCCACCACGTTCTCCAATGCTGAAGGTTGTATGGTTGAGGAAACATGGGTAGCCTGAAAGACCCGAAGAAATGCCTCTCTATCCTCGGCCGAAGTATGGATCAAATCCTAGATGGATATGTCTGCTTTAACCTTTTTTAGCTGGGCAGTGATGTCGGCTACAGGTAGGTCAACTTTGGCAGTGGCGTTAGCTCTTGTGACAGTCGCTTTAGGGATTGGATTGGGAATATGGGTTCTTGTTTGAGTGGATGAAGTCACAGGCTGACTAGTTTTGTTTGCTGAGACCAGGGACTTGTATACCCTTCCCGACTGCGTTACCTCATCACACATTTCTGGGGTATAGCTATAAGGCATGCGGTGAGTCTCCTGTGTTAAATTGACAACCACAGGAGCATGAGCCCTCAATTCCACTAGGGCTGAAACTGGCAGAGTAGGTGTTGGCGCTTGGTGGGTCGGGTCAGGTCTTGGTTTGGCTAGTAGGCTAATTGTTGGTGGGGTGGATTGCATGGTAGGTCTAGTAGCCGTGCGCCTTGGTCGGGCAGTTAACTAGATCATGTTGACTACAGAGCTTGTAGCTTCGATGAAGGATTGACTCAGCTGATAGGAGAATGGTTTTGAAACGTTGTGGATGAGGAGGGAAGGATAAAAAGGTTCAACCTCATCCGAAGAAAGGAAATAGACTCCCGTGGTTCCTGGCGCATGCTCAGGAAAAGGCTGGTGAACTATGTTGCTGGATGTGGATGCAGATGAATGAGGCGTTTGTGCAGCGGGCGCGATCTCTGCCTCATGTGTGTGAATACTGATGTCCTTTCGGTCAATCAGGTTCTGAATAGCATTCCAAAGTGTATAACAGTTATCCGTAGAATGCCCCGTGACTCTATGGTAACTGCAAAATAAATCCGCCTTAAACCATGATGGAAAAGGGTTTGGCGGTGGGCAGATTTCAGGAAGCTTTAGTAGTGACACTACCTTGGGAAATATGACACTTAGTGGCTCAACCAAAGGAGTGTAATCTTTCTCAGGTCGTGGGAGCCGCCTTGATCCCTGGTAGTGCCCTTGCCTTGCCGGTGTGGGCCAGTAGATTGGCTAGGCGGTGGTAGTGATTTGTACAGTGCGTGGTGCTCTTAGTGTAGGGGAGTAAACAACCTGATTTTGAGCTGGCGAGCTCACCACATTGGCTAGCATAACAGGAGCCCCTACGTATGCCACAACATTCTTAGTAGAGTCTTTCTTCCACCCGTAGCCAGTGCTGGATCCATTGTTACCACCGTTGCTGTTACTCGTTTGCTGGTAACTATCGTATGCTTTGCGAATGCTACTAACGCTGGGAAGCTTCCGCTATTTAGTGAGCTCTCTACATGGGTGCCAGCTTTGATCAAGGCTGCAAAGGTGGAAATGGGCTGGATGCTAAGCAGAGCTCCAATGGTTGGCTGCGCCTCTTGAATTATTATTTTGATAGACTCTTCGTCAGAAGGTCTATCACGCACTTGTGATGCAAGGGCTCGCCAGTGCCCAACGTACTCCCCGAACGGCTCGTGGGGCTTCTGCTTGGTGGGGACCAGGTCCTCACGCTTTGGGACCATGTTGAGGTTAAAAGAGTACTGCTCCAGAAAAGCTTGGCTCAAATCATTCCAGGTCCTTATAGTAGACATATCTAGTGATGTGAACCAATTTAGAGTTGGACCTGTAAGACTTTTCTGGAAGAGGCGAATGAGAAGTCTCTCGTCAGCCTTTAGCTGAGCGAGATCGCCACAGTACGCCCAAAGATGTGAAATTAGGTAGCCTTTCCCATTATATTTCTCGAATTCCGAGATATGGAAGTTCGGAGGGAGTATCGCCTCTGGGAAGTAGCAGAGGTCCAGGAAGGAGAAAGACTGGTGGTCCCCACCCTGCACTTGACGTAGAGCTTTCTCCAAGTCATTCATCCTGGCGAAAAGTGCATTGGGAGTTGCTGCTGACATTGAGTATGCAGTCGGGGCGGGTCCCACGTACGCTGTGTCTATAGCACCCGTGTGCTCCTCCAAATCTATCATCCACCTGGTGCCGTGGCGTGATGACTAGCGTACATGCGCATGTGCGCTACTTGTGGTGGTGTGCATGCAGAAGCTTGTACCTGATGCAAGGGTATAGAGATGTTATGCTGTGTGGGGCATGTTGTTGTGTGTGGGAGCAACAGCTGTTGAACCGGGATGGTCAGATTCGTAGGCTAGTGTACTCCCACCAGCCCAAAAGGCGGATCACCAGTAGAGGGAGGAACATATTGTGCATGCTGTGGTAGTGATGCTATTGGTAGAGTAGTAACGCCCATTGTCGGGACAACAAGAAGCTGTGGCGACAGCTGCAATGGTGGGATAACTGGTGCAACGTGAAGTGCCTGAGCCGAGGGAGCAAGATCCTTAAGAATGGGACAGACAGGCGTAGTCAGAGTGGGATCCAAAGAGAAGGCCATGTTTTGCAATTTCTGCGCAAGGGCCAGAAGTTGCTGAGATTGCATGGTGATAGAACAATTAGTAGTAGTACCGAGGGCTGAAAGAGCAAGCGGTAGGGATGTCATAGGGGGTTGGATGTTCAAGGATGTTGTGGATCGAATTCCTACTGATGAGGCAATCGTAGTCAACTGAGTGTCAAGTGGAAGAGGGTCAACAGAAGAACAGGACATGACCAGACCATTTAACCATTTTGGTGCATCACCACCTCCCTCTTTTTTCTCCCAAACACCTCCGATGGCCACTCGACGCTCCTTGCCGCTTGCAAGGCCAACTGAGCTCGAGGTTGTTGGTAAGATATGGTGAGGATGGGGGAAGGTGTGCATTGCATCCATGTTCATCCATTCTGCATCCATACATCTCCCCTTACTTTCTTGGACCTCTAGAAGTGCTAGATCACCTTGCCAGAGCCTATGGTTGAACTTCACAGACGAGCTCACTAGTGGAACCCAACCGACAATGAGGTAGGTCGGTAGGATCATCTGCTTAGTTGCACTTGCATCCAAGCATCCCGATGTTCCTTTACCTCCCATCATGCTTCCCATGCATCATATAGCATTCATACATCATTGCATCTCGATTTGGAGTGAGGAGAAGCTTGCGGTTCTGTTCTATAAAAGCTTTTGTGAATCCTGATAGTGTGTGGGACTAGCACGGATAGGTGGCGCGTCTAGCCAACCTGGGTCGTTAGGTTCAAAACAGACTACATAGCGGAGCTCCAAATATTGCCATAGTCTGTTTTCTCTTTTAAACTTGCATAATTTCTCTTGATTCCCTACACCTGCATGTCCTTGCTTGCATTGCATGGTTTCTCCATATTTTTTGGCATTCTGCATTCAATTAGGGCGATGATGTTAACTATGTCAAATTCTTTTGGTCGATTGTCCAAAATTTACATAGTGTGACTAATCACTAAATCGCATAGTTTTCCACACCCTTCATCTCATTTGCATCAACATGACATGTAGCCAACAAACCATATCACATGTATGAACATTCTAGAAGCATGCATCTTATCCTTTCCTAAGTCCATACATAGTTTGTGAAGGATAGTCTTGGTTCCCCGTTCTGTGGCTTTGGCATAGGATGTGTAGCCATCCTGTCCCCCTCGCCCGGGGTCATGTTGGTATTAGTAGAGGGTACAACTCACTACTATCGTAGGAGTCGAGGCTCCCAACGCATTACCCGTTCACTGCCTAAGCTTTAGCAAGGATTTAGAATGGGAATGTTATTTCTGACTTGTGTCAAATCCCAAACAATGAGGGCATCTTGGGTGGATGGCCCACTCGAGAAATGCATTGTGAGAGAGCGTATTCTAAAACATTCGTCTGTATCGTGTGCCACTTATGCCACTCTAACAACTTGCATTTTGTCTTTGTCCACAGGTAGTTTGTGCAAGGTCCTTGGTCAGGAGCTTAAGCGTCACCATGGCGGGCAGCCTCTCGTGGTTTTCCCCCTCTTCTGTTCCTCAGCTATTTGTCATTTCGACAATAGCTCATTCTAGTGCTCGTGTGCCTGCCTTTCACCAGAACCCCATTCTTACCCGCTCGTTGTCAGTCATGGCCCAGCAAACCAGCGAGCCTCCTGTTGTCGTTCTAAAGGAGGTCCTAAATTCAGCTCCACCTTCCCCTGCTTTGACCTCGGCTGCTTTTTCTTCCTTCCACACATTTTGTTGTAAGGTGCATGGGGATTCTGTACCCACATTGGGACGTTGGTAGACATTCGTCGGTCTGGAGCCAATCACCAAGTCTGCTCCGGTGACCACCATGCAAGTTTTGGAGATTCTGCCATCTGCACCACTTTCCTTGGCTCTCCTCCTTCAGGAGTCTAGTTGGCTGCGGTTGTTTTTGTTGTAGGATACATCCCTATTTTGATTTTACCTTCTAACCCATCCTTTGATGGGTCTCTTGCTGTGCAGGCTCAGTATCTGTTGGCCTTGGCCTAAAAATTAGGGCACACGGCTTTTCCCTTCATCCTACTGTCAGTCTTCCGCTTTCGACCTTTGAGGTTTTGGTGCAGCCCACCATAGCATTACAAGCTCACCCCACTGCACTTCCGCCCTTACTATCACCCCATCTCCTCATTGCTCCAGTGATGGGGGCATTATCTCTACCTCTTGTTCCATCACTGCACTCTACACAGCATGCAACTCCGTCACTTGGTGGCCAACCCTTTGGCTTGGTAGGAGCACAATTTCCATTGAGCTTGTTACCTAGTGTTGTGCCGGTGCAACAACTGTTTCTCCCACAAGCTGTACCTTACACAACACAACTTGCAATCTATTCATCCCCTCTGTATCAGTTTTAGTCCCCAACACGCATGTCATCATTGCACTCTGCACCATTGTACGAGTATTCTGGCCCTTACACCTCGACACCTGCCTCTGTTGCACCCATCTCATCAACAACAACTTCAAACGCTCTCTTTACCAGGATGGGTGATCTAGAAAGAGTACTTCACCAAGTTCAAGGTAGGGACCATTAGTCCTACCATTTCCAGGACATCTGCTACTTCCTAGAGGCAGCACTCTCCTCAAGCTTCATTGTCCCATATTTCGAGAAATACAATAGTAGTGGCTGCCTAATATCCCATCTGAAGGCGTACTCCTGAGACCTCATGCAGCTTCAGGGCAACGAGAGGCTCTTGATCTGTCTGTTCTAGAAAAGTCTGACAGGGTCAACTCTCAAGTGGTTTACATCTCTTGACATGGCCACTATCAAGACTTGGAGCGACCTTAGCTAGGCGTTCTTGGAACAATACTCCTTCAATCTTGACTTGATCCCTAAGTGCGAGGATCTTGTCGCAGTCACTGGTGAACACTTGGGGAATATGTTGGTCATTGGTGCACACTTGCCTCCCAAGTCAAGGATAGGTCCATTGAAGAGGAGTCAATCGAGATCATTATCAAGGGTGAGCAACCAACGACTGGGGCTCTACTTAGCATACAACTCATCACCACCTTCGCATTACTGATTTGGGCCAGCGCTTGCATGGGAAGCTCACTGGAATTGGGAATTTCCATACACTTATTGCATTTGCCTGGTAGGTTGGCTCTGGAAACAACAGCAGTAACAACAGTAGTAACAGTAGCAATGACTCCAACACCAGTTATACCAAGAAGTCGGCCATCGCATACATTGAATCTTCTCCCATGCCTACCAAAGCAATGAGCCAGCTAGGCCCCACTCAGTTTGCAACTTCACCTAGCTCTACACACACTGCACACACACACCCCACCATCAAGTCAGTGCATCACGTTGGACTGGTTTGACAGAGGCAACAACCTAAATAGAGGCGCAATTCTCACAATGAAAGTGACTTCACACCTTTAGGTGGGCCACTAAGTGCCATCCTCCCTTAGGTAACGTCACTACTGAGGCTCCCAAATCCATGTCTGCCACTGAATCCACTTCCACAGTGGTATGACATGAGCACACATTGTGATTATTATCGAGCCTTGGGACACTCGACTGATAATTGCCAAACTTTGCAGGACATCATTCAAACCTTGATTGATAATGGGGCCATTGTCGTCAACACACAGGAGGTAGCATCTACACTCGCGCCAGCTCTTGCACACCCTAGCATAGCCAACCTTTCCTTGCCTAAGCCTGTAAGCTCCAAAGATGCTAGAACTTTAGGGGTCTATCTCCTCTGTCCTAGTTGTTTCCTGGGGGGATCCATCTGATCTCATCACCTTTCTACCTTATCTTGTTATTCCCCAACTTTGTTTGGAGACACTCGCGTGTGCCACTCTTGTTTCCATTTTCTTGTGGGGGGCCTAGCCAAAGTCTTTTCCAATCTACCACGCACCAAACTGAGCCTGTGAGTGCAAATATCTTGGACCTCAATAGGAAAAAGTGGTCACAGTCATCATTCAACCCCAACAGTTCCTAGCAGTCTCAACTATGTAGCCAGAATAGTCAGTGGTTCCCTAAGCACAGTTGATAGCATCAATAAAGTAGCCAGTAATAAGGACCAGAGTTGTATCCTTTTCCCTTGTTTTCTTTGTTATTTCTTTTGCATGCATCAGACATCTTAAACACACAAAAAATCAGAAAAGCATCAAAAATTTAAAATAAATCAAAAATCAAAAAATGAAAAATTAGAAAACACCAAAAACATCTTGCATTATAATTCTGCCCAATGACGAAAATCAGAAAGCTAGCTTATATCGGATCAGACTGCCTTACCTCAGTTGGCATCACCGAGATGACCAATCAAGCAAGGGAGCCACCATCCATTGGAGCCAACCGAAGTGTCTAAAACTCTACAAGGGCCCTGCACCTCCAAAAGGGAGATAAAATGCTAGGGTGACTGAGCAAGTGAGCCTAAAAAGAAAAATACATCCACATGGGCATACAAGAAACAAGAAGATAGAAGGTGAAGACAGAAGTCAGCCCAAGAGCAAGGCATGCAGCATAGCTCTATCCCTACCATATCTTGGAAAGGAGTCAAAGCATGTGCCTGGGAAGTCCACATTTTCGAAGGATTGGCCCTCCTTCTAGCAGCAAAAGCCTCTAGCCCAGACTTGGTGCCTATTACCTCCAAGCCAGGGATAGAGCGAATCCATATGTTTATGTGGGAGCAAAAGAAATATCAGTGATCTCAATTTAAAAAGCTAGTGTAGGACCCTAAAGAGTTTGGCATGGAGCTCGGTCCATATCACTACCTAACAGAGCAAGCCTAAGTGCTGCCACTCACTCCATGAGAGCCACCCAAAGCTTGTGAATCTTTGTAGAGCCGACTGAGTCGAAGGTGTCCTCCTCCAATAGGCATGTAGCTTTCTAACCTAACTAAGGGAAAACAACACAAAAAGCATAAAATAACCAAAAGAAACAAAAAATCATCACACTTAATCAATAAAGCATTTCATACTTGTTTCAATAGCATTAATCATCTCTGATCATCCATCGACATATTTGCATGCAATAATGAAATTCTTCTTCAGTAGTTCCCTGCAATAATCAATATCATGATCATTACCATGCTTGTTTGAGCCTTTCTATTTGCATATTGATCACATTACAGGACTTCAATGGGCGTCTTCAACCACAAGCATTTAAGCTGCTTTCTGGTCAAAACATACATGTGAGAAGGGCACCTGTTGGTGTACAAGCTACACAAACTTGTAGAATCAGCAGCATGACAGCAATCTCCCCATAATTACTCCAAGTTTAAAAAAAAAAAAACACTCTTGGGGAATTCTTGGCGATTGCACAACTTAGAATAGAATAGTCAAAACACGATAGTTGAACAAAATATCAAGATAGATCACAATCTAGGCATGTTTCCAGAGGCAGACTGCAATTTAATTTGAAGCCTAGATCATGATCAACACAATCCATTCCTCGGTCCCTGTGTCTAGTTTGCCTATTTTGCACCCTCTCTAGAGTGGAGGAGGCCTTGCTCGGGCTGATAGCCCTAATTATCTGGTTGGCAAGCCCATCAGTCCTGGCCACGTCTCTCACCTCCTCGAGTTGATAACCACAACTATTCAGTGATGAGTCCGTCAACTTATTATGCCCTACATAAGTGTAGCATTTCATCGTATCTACTGCATATCATCGCATGTCCCCATAGGAGCATAGCATTTCATCACATTTCACTCCATTCCATGGCATATCATTGCTTCTCATCATGTAGGCATTACATCTTATTGCATCACATCACATCGAATTGTATAAGCATTACATCAACACTACTTTGACATCCCCATTTTAGCATCATAGCATCACACCCTGACAACACAAACCTAGCATCTCACTCCCGCACCATGTGCTCGGTATGCCTCCTATAGCATTGAGTGTCAGTGAATCCTCTATAGCACTGCTTGCTTAGCGATGGCATATTTTGCACTACATGCCCAACACCGTCGGCATCAACATTACACAGTCTGGCGAACGCCTAAGACTATCGTTGCCCCTACATCTAGCTTATATGCATCATCAACTCATTGGCATCGCATGCTTGGCATGCCTCCCACAGCATTGAGTGTCAGTGAATCTTCTGCTGCACTACTTGCTCAGCACGGTATCCTCGACATTGTGTACCCAAAATTGACTACATGCATTTCCCTCATTACCATCTCATTTGCATCTTCACCTCATTGGCATTGCTTGCTTGGCATGCCTCCTGTAGCACTTAGTGCTAGTGAATTCTTTGTAGCACTACTTGCTCAGTGTGGTATTCTCGGCATTGTGCTCCAAGCACTGCACAATTATCACCTGCATGGCTCTTGCATCATTACATTGGCATTACATGTATTCGCACTAGCATTGTGCAGAGTTATGCATATCCCTGGTGACATTCAATACACAAGCATTTGTATTCCAACAGTGTTTTTGCATCGACACGCATCATTAGCGTCAGCATTTGTGTTTTCAACATCATGTCTGCACTTGTTTTTGCACCTCAGCATTTGCGTTTCCACCATTGTTTTCATACTCGCGTTTTGTTAGCCTAGTTTCTCAACTATCTTTCTAAGCTACTCGTCGCTTTCGACGATTGCTCATCGTAGAGTTCACCCGCCTCCTTACTGTCGTAGCCCCATTCGTACCCGCTCTTGCTTAGCTATGGCCCAGTGCTTCAGTAAGCCTCTTCTCACTACTATCTTTGAGGGGACACCAACATCGGTCACTCTCACCCTTATGTCATCTACCGTGCCACCTTCTTCGCCCACATACTAGTTCCAAGAATCTGAGGTCACTCTTTCCATTATTTCTAGACCCTGGAAAACCTTCATCAGTCTGGGACCGATCATTGAGTCTGTCATAGTGATCATCACTCTGGCCTTAAAGTCTTCTATCTTTGTCCCACCATTGAGCTCTGTTATTGTTACCACCCAGCCTGTTACGACAGTATCTTTGGTAGGTTCTGCTGTGCTTGGATAGTCCAACGTCTAGCCCTCTTTGACATCCATCCTGCTTGCACTCCCATCCCTCAAAACTGTTATCGATAGGTCATCCTCTTACCAAGCACTACATCTCATGACTCTTGCCTAGAAGTTGTAGGGCATGGCCCTTGCTCTGAACCCAACTCTATCGTCGTCTGCTTTTGCCTCCCCTAAGGTTCCTCTGTAGCCCCTGTTGGCTTGCTAGATCACCCCCACTACACCTCCGCCCCAGCGTTTGGCTACCCCAGTGATGGGGGTGTCGACCCTACCTCTCACATCAACACTATCCACATCATAGCATTTCACTCCGCCACCTGGTGGTCAGCCATTGAGTCTGGCTGGAGCTTAGCATTATCCTGGTTAGCTGCCTAGATCTGTGCCAACGTAGCAGCAATTGCTCCCTTATTTTGCACCACACCCTACACTACATACTACCGCCACCCTTTTACCCTTGCATCAGATACCAATCCTAGCATTCTTGTCATAGCACAACACACCCCATCAGGGGTATGCCGACTATCGTGTTACGACACCAGGTGGCATGGTAGTGGATTTGGAAGAGCACCTAGGTACGACCCATACGGCATACACAGTAGTCGCCCCAACTGCACTAGTCCCTCCAGCAGTGACCCCAGATGCTCTCCTGACAAGGATGAGTGATTTGGAAAGAGCACTTTGTCAAGTGTAGGGTGGTTATGCAAGTCTTACTAGTTCCAGGACCACTGCTACTTTCCAAAAGCAACTCTCTCGTCGAATTTCCAAGTCTCAGACTTTGAAAAATATAATGGTAAAGGCTACCCAATCTCGCATTTGAGAGAATATTGTGGAGACCTTGCACAACTTCGAGCTGATGAAAGGCTCTTGATTCAACTTTTCCAAAAGAGTCTGACCAGACCTGCCCTGAAGTGGTTCACTTCCTTGAACATGGCGTCAATCAAGATGTGGAAGGACTTCAGTCAGGTTTTCCTGGAGCAGTATTCTTTCAACCTTGACCTAGTCCCTAAGCGTGAGGACTTGGTCACCACCAAACAGAAGCCCTACAAGCCATTTGGAGAGTATGTTGGGCACTAGCGTGCTCTTGCTTCACAAGTCCATGATAGACCCTCTGACGAGGAGTCCATCAAGATGGTCATCCATGGAGCACAGCCAGCCATTAGGGCACTACCGAGCATACTGTCTATCACCATCTTTGCATCCTTGATCTGGGTTGGCGCTAGTGTGGAAAGTTTGTTGCATAACGGCAACTTTCCCACACTTACTACATTCACCAAGCAGGCTACCACCTCTAGCCATAATGTTGGCAGCAGCAGTAGCAACAACAACAACAACGGCACAAGCAACAACTTCAACAAGAAGAGGGTTCCCCCCAAGACCATTGTTGCATATGTAGGGTCCCCTACTACGCCTACGAATGTAGTGAGCATGCCAGCTCAGTAATAGCTAGTTTACGCACCCACTCACAGGACACCACACACTCCTCACATCACCACCACCACTGAGCTAGTGTACCCTATTGCGCTGGCAAGGCAAGGATTGCATCATGGTCAAGGACGTCCACGACGCCCAGAGTGGTAGTATACCCCTCTGGACAAGCCCCTTAGCACTGTCTTGCCCAAGGTGCAGTCATTTTTGTGGTTTCCAGAGATCCGCCCATTGTTGAACCCACTTCGGGGGTGGTACTGTAACCATGCCGGCGAGGAGATTTCGCAAATGAATGCGAAATCGGACGGCAAAATCACGTCGAAAAAGCAAAATAAATGGAGTCGCCACCTAATCTATTATGGAAGACAAGGAAAACCATACACATGAAAAATCATGCAAAAAC